>PVIC010002942.1:59602-73289 GCA_004025085.1 Thryonomys swinderianus
ATTCCAAGAGGCAAGTCTCTGGTTCAGTGAAATCCACCAAGAATTCACACTTCCAACAAACACGACCAGGACTGAGATTGCCTTATAAATGCAACAAAATTGAACCAGTGACATTCATGTCACCTTATGAAACACAATAGTAGATGGAACCTTGTGAGGAGAGTGTCTTGAAGGAGAGTCTGATCAAAGAGAAGTGACCGACGGCTATGCAGGAGGACTAATGTGAGGATGCTGTCTACAGCATACCTGAAAGAGAAAAAGGAATAATACCAAGAATATCTTTCCCCTCTACTTCCAGATGCTCCCGATATTTTGAAATACTGTAGTTCCTTTTACATTATCAAGAAAAAAGGGAGCAGTAAAATCCTCTTCTGAATGACAAATGGCAGTATTCAGATGACATAGCAAGCAGTTGTAAGGAAACAGATGTAATAAATTTAGCTTATTTCACTTGTAACTAAAGGAATTCAATCCATTAATATCTTCAACTCGTATTGTACTTTCAAGTCATCTGGAGAGGTTTTTATGTCCTTCAATGCCTGGGATCTGTCCCAGACCCATTGAGTCAATGATGCAATTATTGATACTATTTTTAAGCACTCCTTAGAGATTATGGTATGTAGGCATATTGGAGAATCTCTTCATTAGGAGCATCTTTACAGTTTAGATATATTCTCAAGGTATTGCGGAAGTTGTTAGTTAACCTCTGAAATTTCATGATTTGCTGGAACAATCTGAAAAATCAATACCTGGTATGTTTTCTGCTAGAAAGCCATGTATGCGTTCCTAAAGAAAGGAGTATAGGGGCCAGAGGGTTAGCTCAGTGGTTCCGGCACCTGTCTCGCAAGCGCAAGATCCTGAGTTCAATCCCCGGTAACCACATACAATGCTGGGTATGGAGACTCATGCCCACCAACAATCAATACCACATACCACAGTGCCAGGCATGGTGGTTCATGCCTGTCATCCCAGCACTTGGGAGGCAGAGACAGGAGGATTGCTGAGTTCAAGGCTTACCTGGGCTACATAGTGAGCTCAGTGCCAGCCTGAACTACAAAGCAAGACCCTGTATCAAAAAAAAAAAAAGGAGTATAAAACATAATGAAGCAAATTTTAAAAAAACTCTTACACAACTGATAGAAATAGAATGTGGATGTCAATATATCAATCTAAGATTATTGAAAAGTGCAAAACCTTTGATCATAGATCCTATTTCTAAGAAACCCAGAATAAGTAAAAAAACTAGAATCATGGACTGTAATAGGCATTGCTTTATTGTTGGAGACACAAAATTGCAAACAGTTCATTTAATGTGCATTAATAAATAGAAGTTCAGCCGGGCGTGGTGGCTCATGCGTGTAATCCCAGCACTCGGGAGGCGGAAACAGGAGGGTTGCTGAGTTCAAGGCTTGCCTAGGCTACATAGTGAGCTTAGTGCCAGCCTGAACTACAAAAAAAAGTGAGACCCTGTCTCAAAACTAAATAAATAAATAAATAAATAAATAAATAAATAAATAAATAAATAAATAAATAAAGTTCAATTGCACAATGGAGCACTTTATAGTCATTTAAAACATGAGCTTAAAATACAGTATGGTTAGCAGAGTTATCATTGACTGACATAAAATGAGTGGTATTGAAAATGTTCAAAATACATTTTGAGTGAAAAAGCAAGTTATAAAATTGCACACGTAACGATCTCACGTCTTTGTAAGCGAGGCAATGGTGCATTTCCCAAGGCCCGCCTTCATTGCAGGTACAGTTCTGAACACTTTATAAATATTAGCTTATTAATCCCAGGCCTATTACTATTGTTATTTAGCTTTAAAGTATGAAACCACTGAGATAAAGAGAGGTCACTAATGTGCTTGAGGTCACACACAGCCAGAAGTCACAGAGCTGGATTTTCAAGTCCACAGCCCGGCCCAGAACCCACGCTCTTAACTGCAGCACCCCACAGCAGGTGTGTGTCTGCACACACAGAATGTCTGGAAGGACGAGAAGGAAGCTGTCAGTTTGTTCTTACGCTTTGCCAAAAAGAACCTTTTTTTTTTTTCTTTCATGACCATGTGGGACTCAGCGTTTTTAAGGTTCGAATCTAGTAAGAGGAATGGCAGACCGTTTGGCAGGACTGAGAAAAACTCAGAATGAAAGGGACAAGGGGTGCCAGGGAGCAGCAGGCAAGAGCCCAGGTGTCAGAAACCCCCGCTCTGCATGAAGTCATCTTCCCGGCCTCTTCTCGTACACAGCACAAGATGCAAAGGCGCAGGGTGAGGACAAGGACCGCAGCCAGAGGGTGACGCTGGGATTTCTGCCTGGGAGGGGAAGCTCGACCGGCCTCGGATGGGAGGAAGGAGAAGCGGGGCGTTACTTCCAATGCTGTCCGGGGCGGGTCCACAAGGTAGCTTCCTGTGGACCCCACAGCCATCACTGACGTTGGGTGAGCAGCTGGGGCTACGTAAGAGCCAAACATGAATGTTGGGAACAGTCAGCCAATTCACTGAGGAAGCAATAGAGTTTATCAGAGATAAGTGAAATCCCAGGTTCCAGACATTTGCAACGCGGTAGAAGGAAGACAGCAAACGTTTACCTGGCACTGCAAAGCCCCGTCTCTCTGCTTAGGAGGCCATTGGTAGAGTCAGAGCACAATGCTCATGTTTGTGACACGATGTTCCTCTACTTCACTCGGTGGCCGGGACCGTGGCTTCCTGTGGTCATCACCGTCTCACAGGCAGTGATGCTGGGTTGGAATCTTCCTGCTTCAGCCAAAGCTTTCTCAGCAGAAAAGTAGGCATTTGTTGTGGGTTAGGAAACATCTGGAATGTATGTTATGCTGTGTATTTCATGGACACGGTCATTCAAACTATCGCAGTAACTTCAAATTCTTACCCAGTCAATTGGTGGTTATTGGGAATAAGCACCTCATTTAGAACTGACTTGTGAATTTGTGCTCCTGAAGTAGTACTTGAAGGTGCCACAGAGCAGAAACCAAAACAGATTCCATTCAGGTGCTTAAGCGTGAACTCCATTGCATTCCCCCTTCCAGGTTTTCTCCTAAGACTCCCCTTCTCCAGAGTCCTCGGCCTTACTACTGAGCAGTCAAGGTTAAATGCACAAAGGTTTACTCTACATTTTGTTTGTCCTAACAGATACTCTCCATATCTTCACAAAATTCACGTATAGAATTACAGCACGAGACCGCATTCCAGCCAAGAAACTATCATCTCTCACTGTTGCTCTACAGTCAGAACTCAGAAATTAATGAGTTTAATAGCAGGTTTATTCCTCCTTTGGACACTAACCCTTTCCTGTCTTTTGATATAATTTAGGCTATCTGAGAAGCCGATGGAAACTATGCACAGACGTGCACCAAGAATATAAGAATCTCTCTGTAGAAACAGCTATCCCCATAGTAAGTACTCACAGAACCTTTTTTGCTTCCTCATTATTACCGTACATAATTCATCCTCTGTAAGTTCAAATTGTATATTACAGCACATTAATGTTGGTCTTCCCACATAGCAACCTATCATACGGTTAGCATTCTCATTTATAACTTAAATTACTTTTATTTCTCCAGCCATTTCTCCTAACTGCTTTGAATCAAACAGGAAAATGATCACATACCCTCAAGTGCTGAAGCATGCGGTGGGAAGGGCTGGCGAGAGGGCATTACCCGCTTGCACAGTGGTTTCCATCGCTAGGACGGTGGCTATTCTGCATCTGTGAGATGCACAGCAGTGTGGCGTAGAGACTCCGGCCTTCTGTTTGGAAGCAGCCCCTGCAGTAGAACTGCAGGTAGACCTGAAGCCCCATAAGTACTCTAGGGTAACATACTTAAAGGAGGAAGGAGAGAAGGAAGGCGTTTGGAAGCCTTCAGTGACTTCCTGTTTAGCCTAAGATACTGGTGATCCAAACCTTCTTGACTGTGGCTCCTCCTTGACCATCTACTTTTTTCTTTATTTGAATCTTCATTAGTACATTATATATATACACCTCACAATTACGCTCAACATTGAGAACTTGTACCAGTATACAACATGACTTAATCTTCATTTTTCCCCCTTCCCCTACCCACCCTACAAGCCCCCACCACCTACATACACAACCTTTGTTTCCTTTTTGTAACCATCAAATTTTTTTTCTTTCCCCTCATTACTTGCCCCTAAACCCCATTTCCCTTTGAATATCTACTATTTCACAATATCATGCATTCTAGAGCTCATTTGCATTTTCAATTTCTCATACCAGAGAAAAGACATATTTACACATCTGTGATCTATTTATTTCACTTATGATTATGTCCTTAAGGTACATCCACTTGACTATAAATGACTCAAAATTATCCTTTTTTATGGCGGTCTATTCTTACCATGCTCACAGCTCCCAGCTTCTTCAGTACTCGCAGCTTACTGCCACTTTTCAATTCCTTGCCTCACACAGGCTTCCAGAGTCTTTTCCTTTCACCCCAGAGTCTTGACATAGGCTGAATCCTACTTCCTGAACTGTTCCTCCCTTATCTGCCTAATTCCACTTTTCTTCCAAAATTCTAACTCAATCACCAGTTCCTCAGAGAAGCTCTTCCATGGCCTGCTGCCCCAACCATCTGCTCTTACATAATCTTGAGCAGGATCATGTAATGGAATGTTTTTGGTATATGGACATATGCTTATCTGTCCTCACTTTGAGCCCAGGGGCCTTCTTTCTTGCCTCACGAGCTTTGCAGGGAAGTGTACGAATACAGTTTGCCTTTGCATTTGGGGTAGCAGAGAGAAACCCTACATATTCAAGAGGCAATGAAGGAGGAAGAGGGAGCAAGAGGGATCCTACCCATGTGGAGAAACCCTCTGCTCCTCGTGGCCCCCTGAAGAGATGGCAAGACCTCCGTGGAGCCACAAGCAGCATGTGTCCATCCTTCAGGGACACTTCTAATGTATTAAGCAAACAAACAAAAGTCCAAACTCTTTTGGTCAGAGGACCTGAGTCTGTCACCCCACTAAGATGCTCTGAAAAGAAAGAAATACTTGTCATACAGTATATGATTTTTTTTTACATTTTTCTCTTGCATACCATAAAATACTCCAGTTCTAACTGTGTATTTCAGTGAGTTTTCATAAATATCTATACTAATGTAAGCAACATTTTGATCAAGGTATAGGGAAATGTTGTCAATCTTAGACTTTCATTTTTATCCCTATTGTACCCCCTTCTCATTGAAAGCAGCTGCTATCTTGATTTCTAACCTCACACATTAGTTCTGCCTGTCCTTTACTGTCACATAAATGAGATCATACAGTGTAAAATATTATGTATCTTGATTGATTCATTTGCCATAATGGTTTTGAAATTTATCCATATTGTTGTGAATTAATTTTTTTCCTTTTTGTTGCATGTTATCTTGCTGTATGAATTCACCTCGTTTTGTTTTTTTAACATATATTCATTGTTTATATTATTATGAATAAAGTTGCATATGAATATTTTTGCTCAAATCATTGTACAGAAATATACTTCAGATTCTTCAGAGTAACTGGGTAGAAGTTGAATTGTAGGAGCACAGGAATCAGTGTGGGATTGAAACTGGTTTTAGTCTGTACTGGGGATGGACCACATGGCCTTGTGCATGGTAGGCAAGTACTCTAGCCTTGAGCTATACCCTACCTCTTTTTATGTTGTTCTGAGACAGGATCTTGCTAAATTGTTTAGTCTGGTGTCAAATTTGTCATTCACTTAACCTGAACCTTTTGAATAGCTTGAGATTATAGAGATTACATCTAACTTGACGTAGGTTTACTTTCATAAGAAACCACCAATTTCCCAAAGTGGTAATGAAATTTTTTTATGAGATGGAGTATTACTCAGGCATAGGTATGAAAAATTAGAGACATTTGTACTTAAATGGATGTACCTTGAAGACATACTCATAAGTGAAATGAATAGGACACAGATCTGTGGTTGTGTAATTTTATAACTTCTCCAATGATACATGAATGGTACAGTTGTTCTATATTCTAACACATCTATACACTTTTAATGAATCTGTATAGTATCTTCTTGCTTTGATTTTAATATAATTTTCTAGAAGATGTATAAATGAGCATCTGTTCATGCATTTAGTGGTCATTAATGTATTTTCTTTGGTAAAATGTCTAATCTTTATTCTATTAAACATTAAGTTGTTTTTCTTTTTATTTACTTGTAGATGCTCTACATATATTCTGCATTTGAGTTCATGTTATAAGATGTGCTTTGTAGAAGTATTCTGAAAGTTCTGCCTGTCTGATGGCTTAGTTTTTCATTTCTATAACATAAATTACTCATGACAAGTTTTTAATTTTAATGAGGTCAAGTTTACTTTTTGTTTTGTGGTTTTGCAGTCTGCATTCTAAAACATTTTCCCATATCCCATTCAGGTCACAAAGATCCATGAACTTTAAAATTTCAGCTTTCACAAGTTTATCTGTAATTTATTTTCAGTTAGTTTCTGTGTTTGGTATAAAGCATGAGTCAAAGTCTAATGATTTTCTTTTTTTTTTTTTTAACCTATACAGAGCTGTAGTTATCTCACTTCAAAAAGATTTTACTATTTCAAGTGCATTGGTGTTTTCTTGAAAAAATCAACTCATTGTGTGTGGACTTTTCCTGGTCTTTCTTTTTAATTCCACTGATCTATTTTTTTATCTTTATATCAACTACTACTATACTGACTTGATTACTGTAGCACTACAGTAAGTCTTAAAAATCAGGTAATATATGTCTTCCAACTTTTTTTCTCAATATCATTTTGGCCTATTAGGTTATTTGTCTGTGTGTGTGTGTGTGTGTGTGTGTGTGTGTGCACGCGCCTGTGTGCGAATGCATATAGGTATACATATATACATATCAAATATATGTATATATATATATATACACTTATGTCAATTTTAGCAGCAGCTTGTCCATTTCTATATTTAAAATCTGATAGTTTTTAATTGGAATTAAACCTATAGTAATCAATTCTGGTAAAATTTAATATTTTTAAAATGTTCTGTTTTACAATACAATATATGTGAACAACTGTGATTCCTTAGATCTCCTTTTCCTCAGTAATATTTGTAAATTTTGGCACAGAGGTCTCTTGACATTTTTGGTCACAATATTTTGCCTTGTATGTTATTTTGAATGGCACTTCTCAAATTTTATTTGCAACTATTTGCTGCTAATATACAGTTCATTTTTTATTTTTTAACTTCTTAGACTACCACGCTCCTCAATTTACATTTCAGACCTACTAATTTTAGACATTGTGAATAGTATTTCTTGGTCACTTGCAGTGTTTTATTGCACTGAAGATCAGTACAATATTGAAAATAAATAGCTTAGAGTAGAACTATTTGCCTGATATCAATCATAGGGTGCATATTTTTAATATCTTACCAATAAAAATAACATTAAAATGACACTAGCATTTCCCAGATTTTAAAAGTAGGAGTCATGCCATTTATTTAGAAATTCTTACATTGAATTGAGGAAATTTTTTAATGTCTAGTTTGTTCACTGGTCATCTTTTTTTGGGTTGGCTTGTGTCAAATACTTTTTCTGCACCTCCTGACAACAACGTATAATTTTTCTCTTTTTACTCTTTTGATGGTTTTTGAATGTTAAAACACCACTGTGTTCCTGGAGTTAATCCCACTTGGTCCTGATGCATATGCCTTTTCCATGTTGTTGTACTAATCGCTAATACTCCCTTAAAGATGTTTGAGTGTATTTAATGAGCGATTATGACCTGCAGTTTTCTTTCTACATAATGTCCTTTACATGTTTTGGTGTGCTTCATTATAAAAAGAGCTAAAATTCCTCCCTCTTCTATTTTTAAAATAAATTTGTATAAAGTTATAATTATTTCTTCCTTAAACATATAATAGAATTCACCAGTGAAGTGGCTGGAGATAAGAATTTTCTTTGTGAAATAAATTTTAATTATGAGTTCAATTTTCAAAGAATACTTAAAGCTATTTAGATTATTTCTTTCTTTTTTAATCAGTTTTGACGTTATATTTCTTAAGAGGTTTGTCCACTTCATCTATATTGTGAAGTTCAGGAATATAAAAGACCTAAAGCAGTACCTCCTTTCAGTCTTAATATCAATTTTTGTTCTTTCTCTCTCTCTCTCTCTCTCTCTCTCCCTCTCTCTCTCTTCATCAAGTCTCATGTCTTATGAGGGGTTTATCAAGCTGGGGAGATGTACAGGGTAGGGAATTCGCTACTGTAAGTTTTAGAGTCTACAGTCTAGAAAAACAGGAGCTCAGCTGTCTGAGACCAGAAGACAGAAATCCCAGCTCAGGAATAGAAAAGTAATTCATCCTTCCTCTGCCTTTTCGTTTGATGCAACTTTTAACCAATTAGATGATGTCTGTCACATGTTAGGAACAGATCTCTGCTCAGTCTACTAACTCAAATGCCACTCTTCCTGAAAAACACCACAGACACATCCAGAAACAATGTTTTGTTAGATATCTGTGCATCTTTTTGTTTAGCTAAGACAACACACAAAATTAACCATCACAATATCTCCATTTATGTGAATGAATATATATGTATAATGTATGTAATGTATAGCCACTCGAGGAAATGACAACCCATATTTATTAAATGAGTAAGTAGGTAAGAAAGTATTGTACTCACCTATTATCGTCTGCACTAATATCTTGCCAACCCTAGTAGAACATCATGATCCCTGACATGACCAAAATCAATAGCATACTAGTGCAAGGGAAATTCTTTAAATTTAGATGCATATTGTCTTATTAAAGAACTCTTGTTTTAACTCTCATACAACTACTCCTCAATTTGGTTGTACTCTAACTTCTTCCAATTCAGTTATCTTTCCCTCAAATATATATATATATATATTTCCTTCTTAGGTTATTTATTACAAATGTCTTTGAACATTTATAAATCTAGAGGCTCAGGCTCTATCCAAGACCTACAAAATTAAGATCTTTAGAGAGTTACCAATGCATAATGCTGAAAACCATGAAATTAGTGTATGTCCACTTAATTCTAGACTTGACTGTCAAGATGTATACTTTGAAGTTTCCCACTCACACGCCAAAGCGGGATCCTTAATAGCAAAGAGCAAGAAATAAGAGTTCCTTGTTTCTCTTACTGATTTTGTCCAAGGTCAGAAACCAAACTAAAGAGGCTCGCTAAGGTTCCAAATAAGGTTTTTTGATTGTGTGTGTGTGTGTGTGTGTGTGTGTGTGTGTGTGTGTGCATGTATGTGTGTTCCTTTCCTTTTCTTTGTCAATGATTGATCGCCTGGAGACAACACAATGTAAAGTCATTCTCAGGGCAGGAGGGAGAAGCCTGTTGGGACTGCTATGGGAGAATCTAAATGCAGCAAAAGCAAATAAGAAAAAGGAAAAATTAAATAAATAAAAACAAAAAAAGAGAAAGAGAAAAGAGGAAGAATGAGGCTTGCCAATACTGTACTAGGAAACACCGCTTTGAAAAAGAGCATCGCCTTCTCACATTTCTGTTGTGCTGTGCTCGCAACAGAAGGTAGCTTGTGCATTCTTGGAATGCCTGAATTATTTCTAGGCCACTGGCCCCTCCTACTCAGTAAGTGCTTTGTTTGGTCCATCTGAGCAGCTATCAGAAGCCAGCTGATACCCGCTGCCACAAGTGGAGGCCTGAGGCTCCGCTAGGCCCTGAGGCACGTCCACACCCCACATCACGCTCAGGTCCTGAGAAGCCCTCCCTCTTTCCCACAGGTCTGGGGTTGCTAGTCACTCTGAATGCTCAGTTTGATGCCACTGCTCAGGGCCCCAGCAGGGAGAATGCGAGTTAGTTGCTGTGGTAGGAAAACCCAAAACACATTTCCACTCCTTTTTGTTGCCGCAAAAGCTATGCAATCGAAGCAGAGGGAAGAAAACCAGAAAACTCCAAGAAGGAGGGGTTCCTGGAATGAATAACTGGTAGGTTGAAACCAGGCTAGAGAAATATATTAGTGCCCTAATGATAGCTTAGACACTTGCCTCTCTCCAAATTACTACTATTATGTGCGCAGTGCAGGGAGTGTTCATAATGCATAATTTTACCCTGCTTTTGTTTTTATTCCTTCCTTGGGGCTGTCAAGAGTTATATAATTAGATTTGCATGGCCTCCTGCAAAATCAGGTACTGAAAACTGTTACGAAAACAGGCCCTTGGTGAGTAAGACCCTGTTTAGAAGTGGCCAGAAGCCTGAATTCAGAATTCCCAGCAGCCTCTAGCCTGAAAGACAGTCACAGAGACACTGGAGCTTTACAATCAGGTGAGGTGCAGGTCGCCTGGAACTGGGTGTGACTCCAGAGCTATTCATACCCAGTTCACAGGAAGGCCTGGTGGAAACAAGGGAAACAAGCTGCTCCCAAGCCAGGGGCTTCAAAGTAGAGGTCTGCAGGCTGGATAAGGCTTGGGCCCAGGCTTCTCGAGCCCTCTGTGCAGCTGTGTGCATTGAGCAGCTCCTCCCTTCCTCTGGGTAGACCAGCTCTTAGGACCCTTGACCAAAATACAACCTACCATGGTAACTGGTTGCTACCTGCTCCAATTTTTTCTGTTTTTCATTTGTTTGTTTTGTAAACAGAATATATCCCAAAAGAGCCTCCAGATTTACACTTTTCAGTTGAATATTGGAATTGGGGAACGCTGAACCCACATTCCTCCGTAGCAGCTGCCCACTTTGCTTCAGCACAGTGTGCTGTGCTCCTTACTGTCCTTCTGGCTCACTTCACTCACCGATGGGACCCGTTGGGCAGCAGAGTTAACATCCAGTTTCAAGAGCTTTAAAACTTTATTCCACTTCTTCAGTCAGGGGCAGGATCCCATCTTGTTCCCCTAATCTCTAGTAAACAGAGACTCAACAGGCTGGTATTGCTGACACCTGGAAGCTTAAACAGCAAGATCTGAGTTTAAAGACTTCTTTGCCCACAAATTTCCACCTAAATACAGATCTCACCCTCTTCTCCCTTCCTGTTGAGGTTGGGAATTTGTACCAATATATGACACAATTCAATTCTCATCTTTCCCCATTCCCCTACCCACCCCACCACTGCCCACCTCCTAAATATATAGGCTTAGTTTCCTTTTTTAAAAATACCATCACATTTTTTTACCTCTCACTAATCATTCTTAATTATGTTTCTCTGTGTATCAGGATAAGCCAAGCTGCAATAACAAATAGCTTTAAAATCTCAGCAGCTTAAAACAATCAGGTCTAATTCTCACATCAAAGCCACAATGAGGTTAGATGTTTCTCCAAGATTCTGGCCTTCCTTAAGATGAATCAATTACTTTATGGGCCGGAGGGTTAGCTCAGTGGTTCTGGTGCCTGCCTCGCAAGCACAAGGTCCTGAGTTCGATCCCTGATACCCACATACAATGCTGAGTGTGGAGACTCACGCCCACCAACAATCAATACTGCATACCACAGTGCCAGGCATGGTGGCTCACACCTATAATCCCAGCACTCGGGAGGCAGAGGCAGAGGCAGGATTGCTGAGTTCGAGGCTTGCCTGGGCTACATAGTGAGCTCAGGGCCAGCCTGAACTACAAAGCGAGACCCTGTCTCAAAAAAAAAAAAAAAAGATGAATCAGTTACTTTAATAGGAAGTGATGCTCGAGTAATCACCGAGACACAGCAATGGGGGAGAAACTCTTCTAGTCTCATCCATGAGGGCAAAGAAACTCAGATCTCCTAAATGTATACTAAGGTTGAAAGAATAAGTAAATAAATGGTAGCTAATAGGACTCAGATTTCTCACTCTCAGAAAAAGTTCCAAATGTGTAAGGGAAGAAAAGATAGAAAATTAGCATCAGAGACATCACCATAAACTCATGAAGCTTCAGTATCTGGGCAGATAGATTCAGAAGTAACTAGAAATATGTGTATCTATGTTGGTTAGTATCCAACATGCATTTCCTATTCTGCCCACCAACAGAGCCTTTGAACATGGATGTATCAGCTAGGAAGAGGACACTCAGAGTGCAGCTCTTGGCTTCTAAACACCATCTCTCATGAGAAGGAACCAGCGCTCCCAGAGAAACGGTTGATTGTAGGGTCAGGGCACAAAAATATAGAACGATTCTGATGGTTTCCTTATGTCAGAAAGTAAGGAACTACTCAAAAAGGGTGGGGGCCATACAAAACCACTTGAGAGGCAAACCAAAAGGACTCTTGGTGGCCAAAGTAAAACTATGTTGATTGAATAATAATAATAAAAATAAACTAATAAATAAGAGTCCATACAGATGCATGTCCATGCTTATCTGAATGAACAAAGAAGCAGAAAAAAGGGGAAAGTCTCCCTCAGTGAAGATTTCCCAGCTTGATATATAAACACTCCCAATGTAGGCAGTGAAACATAATTCCTTCCTTACCTACAAAACTAGACTGGGAGGGCCAGGGGTTTAGTTCACTGGTTCGGGCACCTGCCTTCCAAGCGTAAGATCCTGAGTTCAACCTCTGGTACAAAATAATAATAATAACAATAGTAATAATAGACCGGGAAAAGAAAAACTATGGCAAAATCTATCAAATACCTTAAATGGGTGACCAAAATCAATCTAAGCAATATGAAATCATTCTGGTATTATGTACTTCTTCATAGAATATGACATATACGATATGACCTGACAAAAAATGTGGTATAAGATATACCATATATGGTAAGATACAACATATGATATAAAAAGAAAACTTGTATGAAACTTAGCCCCACCACTTTAGTAACCATAAGACTGTGAATCTCTAGGCCTCAGTTTCCACATCAGTGAAATGGAAGAAGTGATAAATATCTTCCAGGGTTACTATGAGTACATGTGGTGAGTGGGCACCTTAGAATATAGTCCCGGTGCAAAGTAAATTCTATGTTAATAATATACTTGATATTAATACAGTCTCCTGTTGCTAAATGATAGGGATGTGTGCAGAGAAATTAGTCCTTAGGCAATCTGGTGGGTGTGTGAACATGATAGTGTGTATTTACACAACACTACATGGTATGGTCTCTCCAGTGGCCTCTTAATGCAAGCAACAGCCTCAGGGAACATGACATCTATAGCGTTGCAGCTGGCATAACATTATTTTATAGTAATTTTTTAATGAGAAAGAGTACATTAAACTAATGATAAAAAGCACACTAGAGTAAAAACATGAACCAGTAACATAGTGACTCATCTTCACATCAGGTTTTCAACACCGCACATAAGGGAATGTGTTCTCCTCTCATACCCTGCCCAGCGCACTGAGTTCGGTCCCACCAACATCATCACAAACAGCCAAGTTTTGCATTGTGCTGTCTCACATGGACACTGCTAAGGAGCAACATTTTTTCTGCTGCCTACAGTCTTCTGGAACCACCATTCTACAGGCCTCTGTCACTGCACAGAGAAGGTTGTAGTTTTGTGATCTTTCCAGTTCACAGCAACAGAGAGACGACCCTGAACACATTTCTTAATTCTGACTGAACGTTTCTGCCGTTCCAAGCCAATCATTCCAGAGATTAAAAACTACCTTTGGCAGCTCCCCATGCAAGATTTTGGGGAGCATCTCATTCTTTCTAGGGAAAGTGAGAGTATTTATTCTGGCATCAAAATATGAGAGTTAGCCTTTAGGATACAAGAAAAGTATGATTGTCTGGGCAAATCATTTTCAAGATTTT
>PVIC010002943.1:0-72933 GCA_004025085.1 Thryonomys swinderianus
CTGCCCACCTCTGGTTCATCTGAGCCCGTCTGCATTGCATTTAGCAGACCAATGATGGCCAATAGGAAGGCCAGGCTGGATTTTGTAAACAGTGCGAGAATATTTGCCATGAGATTTATTCCCTTAAAACTTGAATGTGCACTGTGTGGAACCGGGAAAACTCGGCACAATAAGAGCTCTGGAACCTGCTCACCTTGTACGATAAGAACTTTATACTCCCTGAACAGCAACCCCCCATTCTCCTCTCCATCTTGACCCCAACAACTTCCTTGTGATGAGTTTGCTTTTAGTTAATTTTCAGTGTACATTACTATTATTTTTTTTGGACACAAGCTCTCCCTAGGTCAGGCTGCCCTTGAACCTGTGATCCTTCTGCCTCAGCTTCCTGGTTGCTGGGGTCGCAGTGGGTGAGCCAAGGCCAGCTGAGTGTTTGTCTGTTTGGGTGTCGCTCTGAGGGGAAGCGTGCAGGCCTTGTCTGTGACTGGCTTACTTCACTGAGCATGATGTGCTCAAGGTTAATTCATGTCGTCACAGTGGCGAGTTCCCTTTTTAAAAAACATTGAATAAGATCTCATTGGTGCATTTCCACATTTTCTTTATCAAATCTCCTGTCAGTGACATCTACATTGTTCCCTCATCTTGGCTATTGTAAATAGTGTCTCACTGAATATGAGAACCCAAATATCTCTTTGACATCCCAATTTCTGCTCCTTGGATACATACCCAGAAGTAGAATAACTGGGAAATATGTTTTCATCTTTTTCAGGAACATTGATAATTGTTTTCCATAAGGGCTGCACCAGTTCAGGTTACCAAGTATACACACAGCCCCAAATTCCTTCATACCCTCATCAACACACTTATTATCTTAATCATTTTTTAGATCATGGCCATCCAAACAAGTACAAAGTTATCTTTCAGATTTGCATTTCAAATTTCTGTGCCCACTTGTGTATCTTCTTTGGGGAAATCTCTCTCCCCAACTGTTTTCTAGGTTTTTTTTTTTTTGAGGCAGGGTCTCACTTTGTAGTTCAGGCTGGCTCTGAGCTCACTATGTAGCCCAGGCAAGCCTTGAACTTGGCAATCCTCCTGCCTCTGCCTCCCGAGTGCTGGGATTACAGGCATGAGCCACCACGCCCAGCACTGTAGTATGTGGTATTGATGGCTGGTGGGTGTGAGTCACCATGACCAGCATTGTATGTGGTTACCGGGGATCGAACTCAGGACCTTGTGCTTGTGAGGCAGGCGCTGGAACCACTGAGCTAACCCTCCGGCCCTGTTTTCTAGTTTAAAATATGTTCACTGCATCTCTGCTCTTTCCTTGCAGTAGTTTCTCATACATATTTGGCTGCTAAATCCTTCTTGAGTATGTGGTTTGCAAAAATATTCCTGTTATCTGCAGGTTCTCTCTTTACTTGGCTGATCTTTTTTTTTTTTTCCCTATGCAAAAGTGTGTTAGATTGATGGAGCACCTCTTGTCTGTTCTTGCTTTGGTTGTGTGTGCTGTTGGTGTCTTCCTGTTCAAGAAATTATTGCAAGATCCATCTCAGAAAGCCCTTTCCTGTCTTTCCTTAGAAGATTATAGTTTTACATTGCATTTTGTTATGGTATGAATTAAAGACCAAATTTATTCTGCGATCACCATTATCTCCAGAACTAATTGTTAAGGATGTGACATCTCCCCACTGTGTGTTCTTGGCAGCCTTGATGAGGACATGTTTACTGTATAGCTGTGAATTCATTTGTGGGCTGTCTATAGTTTCCCACTGGTCTTTACGTCTCTCTTTTCATCTGACCCATATTATTTTAAGTACTGTAGGTTTGTAATAAATTTTGAAATCAGGAAGTGTTATGCATTCAGGTTTGTTATTATTATTTTTCTCAGTGGTGGATCCATATGAATTTTAGTATTGATTTCTCTATTTCTGTGGAAAATTGTCATTACATTTTGACAGAGATTCAACTGAATCCATACATCTTGTGATAATACAGATATTTGAACAATATGAACTCTTCCGATTTAGGAACACAATGTCTTTCCATTTATTTGTGTACTCTTCAATTTTTTTATCAATAGTTTGGAGTTTTGCAGTGTGTCTGACTTTCTTGATTAATTTCATACCTAAGGCATTTTTACTTTTGATGTTATGGTAAATGGGACTGTTTTCTTAACTTCCTTGTCAGAAAATTAGCTGACTAGTTATAGTAAGACACTTTTTTTTTTTTGCTTTTTGAGACAGGGTCTCGCTTTGTAGTTCAGGCCGGCCCTGAGCTCACTATGGTGCCCAGGCAAGCCTTGAACTCAGCAGTCCTCCTGTCTCTGCCTTGCGAGTGCTGGGATGACAGGCGTGAGCCGCCACGCCCGGCATTTAGTAAGACACTTTTTAGCTTTTGAATGAGCTCTAGTACAGCAGCATTGAGATACTGTTCGACACATCTTTCTGCAATGTAGCCTTCTATATAAACTTAAGTGACTGGTATATTTAGAAGGAGTCATTTCATTCATCAAATATGAAATCCCATTACATAAAATCAAAAAGGATGAAGCCAGTTAATTTGTTCTTTCTGCTTACTTCACAATACCTATTTCATTGAGTGTTTTGTCCTCCACGGTATAATTCTTTGAGACAGGCGGAGCTACATGCTGGTAATAAATACCCACAAAGGTCTATGCAGCAAGGACTTGCTCAGAGAGGAAGCTGTGAGGTGCTGCCCGGGAGGCAGAGCCTGTGGGGGACCCTTGGCTCACTGAGCTGGGCCCTAGTTGGCTGCAAGGGGACCTTGGCCATTTCTTTGTCTTCCCAGTTTTAAGGTGAAGGGTTTTGCTCTTTTGCGTGACTCTGGAAAAAAGGGCTGCCAGGGGATCCAGAACAGGAAGCCCCAAACAAACTTTTCCTCTTTATGAGTTTATCATCGCTGGTATTTGTCATGTTAGTAGAATGCTGGTTAACGGAAGTGTAACACAGCTTGTGAGTTCTGAAAAGGAAGAGATGAGCATGGTTCATGGTAAGAGAGTGTTCATTTCTTGTCCGTGCATACTCAGCTTCTAGTTCATGGATTTCTCTACTTCTTCTCATCATTATGCAATTTAAGGAAAACAAAACCAAAGCCAAAAAAAAAACCCCAACTTCCCTGATACCCTGAATTCATATAGATATAGATGAATCTAGAGAGTGAAAATTAAACTCAGAATTTTATCATGACTGTCATATAACCTGCTAGATGATTCACAAAAAAGTGGATTTGAAATTACTATTCACTCTCTAATAGAGGTAAATAAACTGCAAACACTATTAGAAAAAGAAGAGTGAGACAAACCCAAAGCTCATACAAGGGAGGAAATTATAAGAATCAGAGCAGAAATTAATGCAAAGGAGACAACGCAATACAAGGAATCCATGAATTGAAGAGTTGGTTCTTTGAAAGGATAAATAAAATTGACAGAACCTTAGCCAATCTTATCAAACAAAGGAAGGAAAAGGCTCAAATCCATGCTATTAGAAATGAAAATGGGGAAATCACCATGGATCCAGTGGAAGTCCAAAGGATAATAAACACATATTTTGAAAATTTGTAATCCAAAATGATGGAAAATCTAGAAGAAATTGATAGATTCCTAGACACATATCAACTTCCAAAGCTGAACAAAGAGGATATAAAAATGTTAAACAACATGATATCAATCTGTGAAATTGAAAATGAAATTAAAAAAAAAACCTACCAACAAAAAAAAAACCCCTGGTCCTAATGGCTTTACTGCTAAATTCTACAAAACTTGTAAAGAAGAGTTAATACCACTACTTCTCAAACTCTTTAATGAAACTGGAAGGGAAGCAGTACTCCCAAATTTATTCTTCGAAGCAACTATTACCTTGATTCCAAAAGCAGAGAAAGACCCAACTGAAAAAGAAAACTACACGCCAATTTCTCTAATAAACATTGATGCAAAAGTCCTCAATAAAATATTTCCAAACAGAATACAGAGAGTTATCAAGAAAATCATACACCCTGATCAAGTTGGATTTATCCCAGGGAAGCAAGGCTGGTTTAACATATGTAAATCAATAAATGTAATACACTATATTAACAGACTCAAGGACAAAAACCATATGGTTATCTCAATAGATGTAGAAAAAGCATTTGACAAAACCCACCACCCAATTATGATCAAAACCCTACAGAGAATTGGAATAGATATACTTTATGTCAAACTAATACAAGCTATTTATGAGAAACCAATAGCCAGCATCATACTAAATGGGAAAAAACTGAAACTTTTTACACTAAGATCAGGAATGAGACAAGGATGTCTGCTGTCACCACTCTTGTTAAACATGGTGCTGGAAACATTAGCCACAGCAATTAGGCAAGATGAAATAAAAGGAATAAATATAGGTAACGAAGAAGTTAAACTGTCATTATTCATTGATGATATGATTCTCTATCTAGAGGATCCTAAAAACTCAACCGAAAGACTGCTAGACTTAATTGCCAAATTTAGTAGTGTAGCTGGATACAAGGTCAATGTTCAAAAATACAGCCTTTGTCTACACAAACAATAGACTCACTGAAAGAGAAATTGGGGAGTCAATCCCTTTTACAATAGCACCCAGAAAAATGAAATATCTGGGAATCAATCTAACAAAGGAGATGAAAGACCTCTACTCTGAAAACTACAGGACTCTGAAAAAGGAGGTAGAAGAGGACATCAGAAAATGGAAAGACATCCCTTGGTCCTGGGTCGGGAGAACCAACATCATCAAAATGGCTATACTCCCACAACTACTATACAGATTCAGTGTAATTCCACTAGAAATCCCAACACCATACTTCACAGAGCTAGAGAAAATAATCCAAAAATTCATCTGGAACCACAAGAGACCTAGAACAGCAAAAACAATTCTAAGCAACTAGGACATGGCAGGGGGTATTACAATCCCCAGTTTAAAACTATACTATAAAGCCACTGTGATAAAAACTGCATGGTACTGGCAAAGTAACAGACCCGAGGACCAGTGGAATAGATTAAAAGATCCAGAAATAACTCCAGATACACTAAGCCAACTTATCTTTGACAAAGGAGCCAAACATCCTCAATGGAGCAAAAACGGCCTCTTTAACAAATGGTGCTGGAAAAACTGGGCTTTAACCTGCCAAAAACTAAAGCCAGACCTTTCTCTTTCACTGTGTACTAAACTAAAATCACAATGGACTCAAGACTTAAACATTAAAACAGAAACACTAAACCTGTTACAAAACAGGTTAGGTAAAACTCTTGGAGATATTGGCTTAGGCAGAGACTTTATGAACAAAACCTGTATAGCATGAGAACTAGCAAAAAGAATCAACAAATGGGATCTCATCCTACTAAAAAGCTTCTGCACAGCAAAAGAAACCACTGGTACCACTAAAAGATAACTAACAACATGGGAAAAAATCTTTACTAGCTGTTTGTCAGACAAAGGGCCACTATCTAGAATATACAAATCAGTCCCCTCAAGTTTAAAGACCCTATTAAAAATGGGCGTCTGAAATGAATGGACACTTCTCAGAGGCAGAAGTCAAAGCAGCCCAGAAGCATATGAAGAAATGTTCAACATCACTGGTCATTCAAGAGATTCAGATGAAAACAACACTGAAATTTTATCTCACTCCACAAAGAATGGCTGCTACTGTGAAATCAACCAGGAATAAATTCTGGCAAGGCTGTGGGAAGAAGGGAACCCTTCTCCACTCTTGGTGGGATTGTAGACTTGTGCAACCACTGTGGAGATTAGTGTGGAGATCCTCAGAAAACTAGGATTAGAGGTCCCATTTGACCTTGCTATTCCTGCTAGGAATATACTCAAAGGAATTAAAAGAATCATATCATAAAGACATATGTACACCCATGTTCATAGCAGCTCAGTTTGTGATAGCCCAATCTTGGAAACAACCCAGATGCCCATTAACTGGAGACTGGATAAAGAAGATTTTTTTAAAAATAAAATGGAGTATTACTGTGCTATAAAGAATGGCAAGTTTCATTCGTTTATGTGCCAATGGATACATCTTTAGGACAAACTAATAAGTGAAATAAATAGATCACAGATATGTAAATACCGTATCTCTTCTCTGGTATGAGAACCTGTAGATGTAAATAAGTTCTAGAATGTATGATACAGATTTTGTGAAATAGGAAATATTCAAAGGGAATATGGTAGGGGAAAGTAATGAGGGGAAAGAATAAATATGATTTGGAAAGAAAAAGAAAGAACATGTATATAGGGGGTGGGGGTTGTGGAGTGGGTAGGGATATTGGTAAAAATGAGAATTAACCCGTGTCATACACTGGTACAAATTCCCCAATGTTGAGTGTGATTGTGAGCTGTATATAAATGTACCAATAAAGAATTCGATTTAAAAAAACTGCAAACACTGCTACCTATGATAAATCATAATGCACATAACAGTAAGAATCTTAATCGGTGTTTGTGCTGGTATTTTGGATGAATTGACTCTTTTTTTTTTAATACAGGGTCTTGCTTTGTAGTTCAGGCTGGCCCTGAGCTCACTATGTAGCCCAGGCAAGCCTGGAACTCAGCAATCCTCCTGCCTCTGCCTCCCGAGTGCTGGGATGACAGGTGTGAGCCACCACGCCCGGCACTGTGGTATGTGCTACTGATGGCTGGTGGGCAGGAGTCACTACTCAGGACCTTGCTCTTGTGAGGCAGGCGCCGGAACTACTGAGCTAAATCTTCGGCCCACGGATGAACTAATTCTTAATGGTTCTCTTGTGTGTAAGGACCAGTCTCCCCACCTTGTGGATGAGAAGACTGGGGGATGGGGAGGTTACAGCCTGATGCAGGTGGTACAGCTGGGGACAGAAACGATGGCGTTCAATCATGTAGGATGGCACTAGGGCTCGGGCCAGGCCACATCCTGACCAATCCATGGTCAGTTGCTGGTCATGGGCCTCTTAATTCTTCCTTTGATGTTGATTTTACAATTCTTGTGTTGCCAGTTGGAGAACAGCCTCATAATCAACTGGACTCTGAATGCAGGGTTAGGAGACTGTGACCTACTCAAACATTCGACCTTATATGCCATATAGTGTTGACTGAGTCACAAATGCTTTGCTAACCCAGCCACTGCAATTACTTTAATCTTTGTTACTCAGAAATAATAGTATTCTAGTTTGAAATAACTTGAGTTTACCTGCTCTGTGAGGAGCTTATGAAATAAATTTCTACATGCTTTTTGACCAAGGTACATCAAACAGTGTCTAGCAGTTATGGAAACTATATTTGCCACCATAGTTGCTGCTGTGAAATCTTCTTACACAGGCAAAGGAGAAAAGAGATTAAATAAGTAGATCTTCAAATTGGCAATCTGTGGGGACACGAGAAGAAACCAGCTAATCCCTCATAACTCAGACAATACTGTGACTGTACCGTCAACAGAGGTGAAATGTCAGTCAGGCTCGCGAGAAGCAGAGGTCCCTCATATGTACCAAAGGATGCATGGAAGGAGTCACGGGCAATTCCACATCAGTGTTCAGGAAGCCAGGAATCAGCCGGTGCAGCTTTCTGAATCTCCTATCAGCACTGGGATGCACTGGGGTTTAGAAAGAGGAAAGCCAACTGCGGAGGCTCCATGATGTGTAAGTTAGTCCAAGGACAAGACTTAGCTTTGGGGTCCCTGTTTCAGACCTTACAAATGACTTCATAAAAAAGGCAATCTAATTCATTTCTTTTCTTTGGTGAGTGTGTTTCTAAAGGGGCAGTTTGCTTCTGATAAATGACCTGGTGGGATTTGACATCTTGCTAATAGGGTACAGAACCCACAGAAAACACTTTTTGTCTGGTAGGAGGTAAGTATCATCGGTGTGTTGAAAGGGAGCATGCTCAAGATTAAATCTGCCCTGCTACAGGGAGGAAAGCGGAACCGACTCCCGTATAACCTACTAACTCGTTCCACTGTGTCTTTCCAAAGTAGGTGTGAGTCTACAAACAATTAGGAATAAAAACATTATTAAAATATTAATCAAAGCCTTGACTATTACCATCTAAGAAATATCATGCAGAACAACAAAAAACTAGGAAAATCATTTAAGTGCTAAAATGCATGTATTTTATGGCATTGGTATCAATATATCTTTATCAGTAAAACAGATAGTAGGAAAACTACAAAAGTTCATTTAAATGTCTATTTAGGTTAAGGTTGTCAAATAAAATATAGGTTACCAAGTTAAAGTTCATTTAAGATGAGTAACCATAGTGTTTTAGTGTATGTATTTCCCAAGCAATATTTGGTTCTTGTATTTTATCTGACAGTTGTAACTACTTGGTAATCTTTGTTCTGTAGCTCAGATGTAGTATCTACATTTCAGTGATTAGAAGCTCATGGCTGAGTCCAAACTCTTGGGGTCAAGTGCTGACTCTGCTGCTAATTAACTGTGTGAATCTTTTTAGCACATGGTTTAGTCTTTCTGGGCCTGTAAGTCACACCTGAAGAGTGGGGGTGTGGGGAGTTTGTGGGAAGTCAGGAGAAAACACATGATGACCACTTACAACCTACAGCATCCCCTGTGCAAAGACACTCAGAAAAAGTACAAGACAGAAAGTTGTATTTTAATTCTTCAGTTTGTGTTTAAATAGAAAAATTTCTGCCAAGTATGATTTTCAGATTTCATACATGTAGTCCTTGTGAAGGCAAAAATAGAATCATGGTACATTTTCAAAGCCATTACATATCAAGTGCTGCTCTTTTCAGTTCTGCAAATATTTGCTCTGCCTACATTACTTAAAAAATAAGGGAAAAGGGCCTCAAGTTTCTCATAATTGAGCCACAGAACAATCTGCCTACATCGAATATTTTAGCATTCACATGATATTTACAAATCACTTGAACAGTATGCAATATTCAGTTGTTAAGCAGGAGTATAAAAAATGCTATCGCCCTTAATTGGAGGAACACCTGGTTGCTGATTTACAAAGGGCTTGACTTCCTCTTAACTGCTAAAATAAACTGTCCTCTGTGGAAAGACATGCAGTACAGAAGCCTCTCTCTTGGGAAGATTTTCCTTTCCATCTAGCATTTTACTCCTATACTTTTAAAGAGTGATCATATTGTATTTAAAATATTTTGGATTGTTTTTAAATACTAGTTTATTTTTAGAAAAATGACAACATTTTCTATTATATTACAATTGTGTGAGAATCAAATATTAAACTTGTTATCTGCCACATAAACTACCTGGCCCTAGCTTAGCCTTCCGGCCATTTACTACAATGCTCTGAATTTCTGAGAACTTTAAAATATTACCCAATTGAGGTAGGAATGATGGTATATACGATGGTTAAATGTACATTGTATGGCAAATGTGTATATATTTAGTCACTAGAATCAGAGAGAGTCATGGTCTATATGTCTACAGATTGTTCCATGAAATTAAACAAATTCCTAGTTCTAGTGTATTTTGCAAATGGCAATATTGCATGTGTTTGGAAATGAGGACAGATATATGGTATTTGGTCATTTTCCCTAATACTTTAACTCACAAAAATTCTTTAATTTTTAACATTTTCTAGAGCAGGAATATTAGTTTATTTCAAGAACTAGTGATAAAATCAACTGAAATAAAGAGCAAGTAGGCTGGAATCCTGTGTCTATCTTCAGACAGTTTTCTATTTAAATAAGTATGGTCTATGTCCCTAACATTTCCCATAATGCAGTTTCAGGTATAAGACCTGAAACACTGAATGGTCACTGTTGGTTTCTCTAATTCCAATTAAATTAGAGTTTTCCAGCTGTCCTGGTGGCCATAAAGCCTCCCCAGGATACAGTACCTTCTGTGGGGTTTTGATTCGTGGCAATATTGATACATAATCTGCATCGCAGTGTATTTCTGACTCTATTTTCCGAGCACACCATGAGATTTCCCATGGTTTCACTTGCTATTTCCAGAGAGGCAAGACACAATGGTATACCTCCTTCTGGATGCAATCATTATTTGACTAAATTTATTTCTTTTCTCTTTCTTGGGCTTTTCACCTTCTGAATTTGGAACTTGTGTGTCTATTTTTGTTGAAACCACGGGACGAACAGATTTTACAGCAATGCCATGAGTTGGGCCGAGGCGAGAGGAGACCGATAGGTACATTTCATGTTCCCAGGACCCTGAGCTCTTACCCTACATTGCTATTACATATCTGCTGTGAGGCGTTTGAGAGAACTTGCTGTTAGAGGTATTTTTTCACTATTTGTTCCCTTGACTATAATACCTGTGATACAAGTAAATTTTCTTAACTAGGTAAACTCTCCGTCCTCCCTTTATTGTTCCTTTTTCCTCTGCAAATGAGGCCTGTGGAGAAAAGCAGCAGAAATAACAGCCTGACAAAAAAGGAGACTCAAGCTTCTCAACAGTGGAGTGCATCTCTTTATGCTTTGCTGTTTAGCTCCTTGGGAGTTGTAGGTTCTGAGACATTCAGGCATTTCTCAGCTCCGGCCCGCACAGCGGTCACTGTGACCACTCACTGGGCTTCTAGATCAGCTCTTTTCCTGTCTGTATTTTGGGACATTGAGACCTCGAAGCTGCGCATTTATGGCACATGGCTCACAGCATCACACCCACCATGTCCTGAACAAGAGCCTCTTTCATTTCCAAACACACACCTTCTCCTTGCTCTACATGATTAGGTTAGTGACTTCCTGTTTCTAAATTCAAAGTGGATTGTACGTGTGCTTTAAAATATCTTCCCTTTAATTCATTAGCTTTGCTGTAAGAACAAGTACAAATGTATTTCAATGTATACCGTACAAAAAAACCTTGGATCTTACACTCTGCATTGAATAAGAAGGGTGTAGATAATAAAGCTCTTTGGGGATAATTTAAGACTCAGAAAAACTTAGAAAGGCCAGTTAGAATGATTTTTTTCTCTATTTTGGGTGATTTTAACCTCCACTGTATGACCTTTTGAACCATAGTTAGAATTCAAAAGAGCTACACTTATTAGCCAATGAAAAGAAGTATTGTATAATGTCGTTCATTGTCCACATTGTTGAAGTATACACAATCTGGTCCTAATTAGTGAAGCAAAAGATTTCATTATTTTTTAGTTCCCTCTACTTTAATAAGTGTGCAACAGTTAAAACACCCATGTCACTTTGAAAGACCATGTTTTACCCTTTAAAGCAGTTTTTTTTCCTAAATCTGCTAATTAAAACAGCAACTTTTCATTTTTAGTATACACTGGAAATTATAGAGTATGTCTTATGATAACTTTGAAGTTTGTTGTTATCATATCTGGCTCCTTACTTACAAACTGTATAATGTGCTCACAGCCATCAGGCCTCTGTCTTACCATCCAAAAGCCTTTTTAACATGCGGTTCTGAGCTTAAGAGCATCCTGGTCCTTGGTGACTCAAAAATAAAAATTGCAATGAGCAAGAATCTTGTCTGCTTCCTCAAAGCACTTACACTCTAATAATAAATTGTTAACAGTTTTTGAAAGCTGGACGAGCCATGTGGATTTGGCAAAGTGAGTTCAAAACAGGCACTTTATTAGGATAACTTGATAATGATATCATGGTCAGTTCTTGAAGAAACACAGCAATATGCCTGCAGCTAACGAATAGTATCTGGAAACAGAAGGCAAAGCTAACAGTACAGAGAGGAGAAGCAGCAGCCTGTTCTCAGAGCCAGCAAATCCCTCTGCCAATAATTGAGACATCAAGTAGGCAGGAAATCAGTGAGGACGGAGTTGACCTGAGCAGGACCATCAATCAGTGTGACCTAATTGACATTTTTAGAATATTCTGTCCAAACCAGAGCAGGGGGAAACAGTCCTCCCAAGCTCACACGAAACATTCAGACAGCACCCTGCAGTCTCTGAAGCAGAAGTCATTACAAATCAGCACAAATTATTCAAGGTCTTTCTTGGGCCACAGTAGAATTAGATTAAAATGTAATAGCAAAAGATGGCTAGAAAATTGCCAAATATTTGGAAGCCGAATAATATACTAATAGTGCATAGGTTCAAAGAGGTAGTCTCTGAAGAAATTTTAACATATTCTGAACAAAATGAAAATACCATTTATCAAATTTTGTAGATGCCATGACAGCAGCACTTACAGGAAAATCACAGTAATGAATGCACATATTTGAAAAGAAAATGATCTTTAATAATCAAAATGTTCACTTTAGCAAAATAAAAAGGGAAGCCCATATGTGTGTGTGTATACACACACACACACATATGGTATAAATATATATATATATATATATATATATATATATATATATGGTGTAAATATATATATATATATATATTTTTTTTTTTTTTTGAGGCAGGGTCTCACTATGTAGCCCAGGCAAACCTTGAACTCAGCAATCCTCCTGTCTCTGCCTCCCAAGTGCTGGGATTACAGGCGTGAGCCACCACGCCTGGCACTGTGGTGTGTGGTACTGATTACTGGTAGGTGTGAGTCACCAGGCCCAGCATTGTTGTATTTGGTTACCAGGATCAAACTCAGGACCTTGCGCTTGCAAGGCAGGTGCTGGAACCACTGAGTTAAATCTCCGGCCCAGGAAGCCTATATTTAAGAAAAAGGAAATAAATAATAAAAGAGCAGATATTATTGAAACCAAGAATGGGAAAATAACAAAGAAAATCAATAAAACCAAAAGCCAACTTTGAAAAACAAGTTCCATGAATCAATCACAAACAAAATGAATCAACAAAGAAAAAAATGCACAATTTACCAAGAGTGGACATGAAAGAAGTACTCTCGCTACTGATTAAAGGGACCTTAAAAGCATTATAAAGGAATGACACAAAAGATTCCTTAATGATAATGGATTTTGTAACCAAGACAAAATGGGAGATCTCTGAAAAATTTAAACTGTCAAAACTCACACCTGGAGAAAAAGCTAATTTGAATAGATCTATGTACACTTAAAACACGGACAAAAATTAATAAATTTCCAAAAATTAAAGCAGTAACCAGGCCCATAAAAGCACTTCCCGACTCTTTCTTTGAGGCTGGGGTAGCATCAGGCCGATATCCAAATCAGATGGGGATGTTAAAAGGCAACCGTACATCAATCTCTCAGGAACACAGGTGGAAGTGTAGTTGGAATGACACCCAACGATGTATTAAATGAGTTATATCTCAGCCAAATGGGATATATTCCATTATTCCATGCTGGTCCAATATTAGATAACCAAGGCACTCCACACACTATGGAAAAGAATATCTATGACCATATCAACTATGGCAGTGAAACCCTTTAAGAAAATCTAAAATCCATTCCTAACAAAACTCTTACAAAGTAGGAATAGAGATTTTCCTGCACTTGATATGGAACCACTACAAAAACACGCAGCTTTTAGCAAATCTTGCTGAGAGGAGGGATGTCTACTTTGTAAGAATGGTAGCAAGGGAAGAATATTCCCATTCACCGCCTAACATCATGCTTGAAGTTCTATACAGTAACAGGACAAGGAAAAGATAAAAAGCTGTAAAAATGGGGAAGAAATTAATCTGTCTATGACATCTCACCTTAAACATGCCTGATCTTGCCTGAAAAAATTAATAAATATATATTTTCTTCTATATAAAAACAAAATTTTGTAAAAGCACTAGAAGTAATAACCAGATATAACAATTGTGTGAGATACAAAGTCAACACAAAAAAGGAAATGCTTTGCTGTATACTAGCAATGAAAAGTTGGAATTTGAAATTTTAAAAAAGTAGGAGAATGCAAACATTGGTATATGCCTGATAAAAACAAATTTGAATGAGTTAAACTACAAAGCCATGATGAAAAATTTCAAAAATCTAAATAAATGAGATATTCTGTTCATAAATTAGAAAACTCAATATTGCTCATTCAACTCGATCTATAAATATGAAGCATTCTCAAATACAATCTCAGTAAACCATTTTATTGATATTAAGTAAAGATTTCTAAAATTTCTCTGGAATGGTAGAAGACCCATAGTAACAAACAGAATATCGAAGAAAAACCAAGTCAGGAGGACTCAGATTAGCAAAATCTAGACTGATAATAAAGCTACAGTACATCAGACAGTGAGTAGATAGCAGGCGGGTCAGTGGAATGGAGGGGAGAATGTAGAGAAAGACACACATAAAATATAGTCAATTGATTCTCAATAAGACAAAAGGCAATTCACCTGACAAATTAGAAAAAGAAAAATGTGATACAGTAATAATTTGATGTCAAGTTGGAAAAGAGAAGAAAAATAATCTGAGCAAAGACCAAATATTTCACATGGGAATTATAACAACTCAAAGTATACTATGGAACTATGCAAATGTGAAACTTAATGGGATCCATATGACTGAAGGACAGAAGCAACTTCATGTGAGCTTTTGTTTCATGACAGGTTTTTAGATACAACCCTAAAACACAACCCATGAAGAAAACCAAATTATTTATTAAAATTTAGTTTTGAGCTCGTGTAAGACACTATTAAGACACTGAAAAATGAAAGCCATAGGAACTTAGAGGAAGTATTTTCAAAATATTTATCTGTTAAAAGATATCTATCCAAGATCCATACAATTCTCTTAAAACTCAATAATAAAACAACAAACTGGGCAAAAAATCGGAACACATAGGTGATCAGAGAAGTCTTAGAAATGGCAACTAATCACATGAAAAAGTCCGCAGCCCCATTTGTCCTCTGGGAAATGTAAATTACGACACAGAGGTGTGATGCGCGTCTATTAGAAGGGCTGACGTCCTTCGAGGTCACGAAAGCAATCGCGGCACAGTGTGGGGCCTACAAATCCTCAAGTCCCTGGCGGGGCGTGAAAGGACACAGGCACTCCGGCAGCTTCTTGGGGTGCTAAACCTTCTCACCACTGGTAATTGCAATCCTAGGCGATTCCCCAATGACTCGAAACTTACGGCAACACAAACATCTGCATGCAGATGTCCATCGCAGAGCTATTCACAATTACTGGAAGCCGGGGCATCCCACACAGCCCTCCACAGGGGACAGATGAACCGCGCTGCGCGTAGCCTACGGGGTACTGTTCAAGGGTAAAAATAAACACGCTATTACAAACCCATGTCCAAGAAGCGTGAATCGTCAATCCATAGTGTTTGGTGAAAGAATCTATCCTAAAATCTGATCATTATACATTATCCCACTTGTATAATATTCTGGAAAATTCAAAACCAAAGATCACTCATCGGCAGGAATTCGGAAGCGCAGGGGAAGATGCCGAATGGGTGAAACGCAGGAACAGGGGGACAGTGAGGCTACCGGGTACAGGACCCCAGAGACACCTGACAACACGCCGAAGGCGCCTCTCCGTGCTGGAGGTGATCGGGGTCCGGTAGTTGATTCTGTCTCTACCTCAGTGCCCTGAATTACCTCCTTCCTGTTGTCAAGCAGGCACGTCCTGTGTATGTGTAACAGTTTCTCAGCCCACAGTGATTGGTTGCAGTTTTACATGTTTTGCAAGTGCATCTTTGTTTCGGGTTGAATTTGCTCCTGAGTTAAGTTTTCGCGTTGCAGTGCATTGTGACAGCGCATTGTCCGAGGTGAGCGCTAACTTTACTGGTACATTTTAGCTGTGCGTGGTAAACAAACATTCCTCATGGGGAATTTGAAGCTCAACAGGACTTACCTTGGTTCTTATCTCTTCCCATCCCCGCCCTCCCTTCCTCTCTTTTAACCCCTGCCATTTACATGAGCTGTTTCCATTTTGGTCTTTTTTTCATTTTTTCCTTTCCCCTCTTTCCTCTCCCCTCCCCACCCTCCTCCCCCTTCCCCTGTGCACATTTTCTTCCCGTTTCACCGCAGCCATTACACACTCTCGTCGGATTTACACTTTCAGTTTCAACGGCAAGTTAGATGTGTATGGTCTTTGAAGCAGCTATTTTCCTTCAGGGCTTTGATGATTTTATTTCATGGTCTTTTATCTCTTTTTTGTCATTGTTGAAAAATTTCCCATCTTTCTCACAGTTGATTCTTTGTAAGCCATTTTGAAACTTCTTGTCTTTAGGAACTTTTTGCTCAGATCTTAATTTTTTTCTATTATGCAAATGACTAACTTATTTCATGTATTCCAGTCAAGGTTTATATTTGTCAAAAATATGAGATTTAGCCGGGCGTGGTGGCTCACGCCTGTCATCCCAGCACTCGGGAGGCAGAGGCAGGAGGATTGCTGAGTTCGAGGCTTGCCTGGGCTACATAGTGAGCTCAGAGCCAGTCTGAACTACAAAGTGAGACCCTGTCTCAAAAAAAATATGAGATTTATATCTATTATTATTATTAGGCATTAACTCTTTGAGTGCTATCTGCCTTCCATTGGTCTCCCATGTCCTCTTCTCAAATTCCTAACATGTTAGGGTCATACATGATAAGGACACAATTTCTATAGACTTCTGGGTCCTGGTTTCTCTTTCATGTATGTATATGTGATGCTGGGGATTGAACCCAGGGCTTTTGCACTGTCCTTGTGCCCGGTCCATTATTATTATTGTTATTATTTAGATTTTTGAGACATGGTCTCACCAAATTGCCCAGGCTAGCCTCCCACTTGTGATCTTCCTGCCTCAGTTTCCCAGAGTGGCGGGATTATAGGCCTGAGAGCTCTCTTTCATACTTTGCATCTATTTCACAGGCTGTATGGCTTTCTCAGGCAAAACTTCTAGCTTATTCTTTCATTCTTCTGGAGGCATCCTGATGCCTCACTTCCATCCTGATGTTTTTACTTCCAGAAATTTTCTCTAGGTTCTATTTTCTATTTGTTTCTTATGCAGGGCAATGCTGCATTTTTATTCATTTTTATTTTACATTTTCTTTCCTTATTGCAAACACACTCATTTTATAGTAGCTTATGGATTATTCTAGTCACCTAAAGTTTTTAGAAACATGAATCCTTCCTCCCGAGTCTGAGTTTTCAGGACAGACCGTATCCCTGTACACTTGATTATTTTCTACGCTGATAGAAATCTTTTCCTTCTCCCAGCGCGCGGGGTCACCGGCGTGAATTGCAAGTGGCTCCACACTGGTTCCTGCAGGTGTCGCTGTCTGCGGCGGCGGCGGCTCGGCTTCTGCATCACCCAGGCGGTACGAACTCAGGTTCCGTGCGGGGCGAGCGGGCCTCGCGTGGCAGAGAGGCTTCTCTTTTCTACCAATGCTCCAGGCCCCGGACAGTTCCGTGGCTTAGCCACAGAGCCTCCCGATTCCCTTGCTCAAGTGCAGGTAACATTCTGGGGCCCCACCCCGGGGGTCTCACCTCGCTCTCCGCCCCAGGGGGTCCCGGAACCCAGAGTCCTTTCCTGAGGGATCAGAATCCCGCCTCCGGGCCTCCGGGCTGCCCCGGGCCCTGCGTCTGCCGAGCTGGCCAGCCTCTTCTGTCAACGTCAATTTCCTGCAGATTTCTGGGATCTAGAGAAATTTTTGAAGAGATCTTTCCGGTTCTGAAGAATAATTTTTAAAATTATATTTTAATGAGTATTTTTCTTTCCTATTTTTTTTTTTTTTTTTACTATTGCTTAAAGGAATTGTACTTTGTCCGTGGCCAGCGTGGAGTAAGAGGCACAGCCTCCTCTGTACCTGCCCTGAGATATGCGCACTGGGCCTGGCTTTCGGGAGACACTCGCTACTTCACACGTGTGTAAACGTTCTTCTTCTGCGGGACCGGGGATCGAACGCAGGACCTTGTGCTTGTGTGGCAGGTACAGCACCACGGAGTGAAACCCCTGACCCGAAATCCTCTGTTTAATATGAGAAAACCCCCCTCATCCTCCCAGCTCAGCTTCCAGCCACTGCGGTGGCCTAGACCATCTGAGATATTCAGATGACCTCGGTCATGCCTCTGACCTCGGTCCATTTTGCTATGAAATACAGTCGCGGAAGCTGAGGACGGAGGAGCCGAGACAAAGGCTCTCCAGAAGGAGAAGGTCCTGCTGCCAGGCCCCTCTGGCCAGCTCTCCTTCCTCCAACACCTCCAAAGCCCAGGAGGGTCAAAGTGAGAAGCAGAGGCTGGTGCAGTAGTAACCTGCCCTGACTCGGCCAGGACTCCCGGTGTCCCCAAAAAGTAAATGTGCGCTCTTGTAGAGAGACCCCAGTGTCCTAAGTACTGTTAAGAAATACAGTGTCCTAATGATGGCTTGCCATTTCTTAGAGACGGAGCTAACTCAGCCACGACTGTTGTAAAACGCTCTTCTTGTAATTTTGCAGTGACTTTCTCTTCCGGGTGCCCTGGAGTGTGCCAGGGCAGTTGAGGCTGTGGTGTGACGACCTCCATCTTTCAAGGAATCCTGACCAGCCACCCACAAGGGCACCTGCTTATACCTCTGCAGATCCAACATCCCTAGTGCAAAGTGGTTTCAGACTTGTCTTCTAATAACTGATTCTCAGTCTTTATTTTCTATTGAATCATCAGCACTACTTGTTACCAATAATCATCTCCTTTGTGGAACTTTTATTTTCGCCTTAATTTTCCTTGCTGGATTCCTTTGAACCTCCCATCTGCCTTGTACAATAGCCAGTGTTCAGGGCTAAAATCGTCCCTCTGTCTCCTTCAGCCTCTACACAATCTCACTCAATTTCCTGGCTCATCCTGGTGGCCCCCGACCCACACCGCCGCCAGTGCCCCGTGGGACCCCACGCGGACACCACAGCCGATGCAACCCCCCCCCCCCGAGAAGCCTACGGGGCCTCAGATTGAACATGCACTCGAGCCAAGGCCTCATGTCCTGCCCCAGACCCATCTCTCATCAGCCTTTTGCATTTCATCGTGAAGGGACAGGCTGACTGGCATCAAGGCGCAGTAACTTCTCCTTCTTTTCTCATATTCAACATTTACATATCGAGATGACCTTCAGAGTTTATCCGGAGTTTCTCACCGCCTCCGTGTGCCCCTGAATCAAACCCACCGTGCCCTGTGCCTGGCCCAGCCCCCAACCCGGGTGAGGCTCCGTCCTGGTTCTTCTCCGTCCCTGGCCGAAGGCGTCTCTTCAGAATGGACGCCAGATGGCGCTGTTTCCGTGCTCAGAACCATCCATCTTCTTCAAGCCAAAACCCAAACTTGGCCTTAGCCTGCGATCCCCATCCTTCCTGCCCCCGATGCCCTGACATGTCCTTCCAGTGTCCTGGGCTCCCCGCAGCTGTACTGCACACCCTGACCCCCACCTGCCCTGCCGTCCGGCACACCAGCCGCCCCAGGGACGTTCGCTCTCTGCTTCGTGCGCTTCCTTCAGACATTGTCTTGGCTTTTGTGTTTGCTCCCTTGAAAGCATGGTCCTCTGTGACACCTCACTGATGACACTGTTTATAGTAGGACACGCACACACACATGCCCCACACACATCCCCAGCCCTGCCCTCCATCTCCCCATTTCCTGTTTCTCCCCCCCCCCACGCACAGTTGCTCCCCCCCGACCCCACCCAAACGTACATGTCACGAAAGAAGGCACTTCATTTGCTTTGCTAAGTTCTGTACCCAATGCCCAAAACACCTCCCGGTGCAGTGAGCCAGGCATGAATAGTCTCCCAGTGAATCCCGGGCCGCTTCTATCACTTCCAAGTGGGTTTTCTCTAAGCTCCTTCTTTGGGGACGGTGTTGAGCTGCCTCCGCTGCTTGACATCAACATCATAAAACGGTAACTAACTAAGGTGATAGAAAGAATGATGGTGGGGATGATGATGATGACGATGGTGGTGATGATGATGGTGGTGATGATGATGGTGGGGATGATGATGATGATGGTGATGATGATGGTGATGATAATGGTGGTGATGATGGTGGGGATGATGATGATGATGATGGTGGTGGGGATGATGATGATGATGATGATGATGATGATGGGGATGATGATGATGATGATGATGATGGTGGGGATGATGATGATGATGATGGTGATGATGATGATGGTGGTGATGATGATGATGGTGGTGATGATGATGATGGTGGGGATGATGATGATGATGATGATGATGGTGGGGATGATGATGATGATGGTGGTGATGATGATGGTGGTGATGATGATGGTGGGGATGATGATGATGATGATGGTGATGATGATGATGATGATGGTGGTGATGATGATGATGATGATGATGGTGGTGGTGATGATGATGATGGTGGTGATGATGATGATGATGATGATGGTGGTGATGATGATGATGATGATATGGTGTTGAGCACGGAGTAAAATGAAGGTAGAAGGCAGAGGAGGGAAAGACAGCTGTCTTTGCTAGAAGGTGCTTCCCAGTGAGACCTCGGACTGCAGAGGGGAGGAGGCAGCCTGAGACACAGCGTGCGGCGCCGGCTACCAGGCAGCCAAGACAGTCAGACATTACGACCCCTCCTGAATACGTCTCCCGGTCCCGCTTCCAGGCCAGAGTCTGTCCTCTGACCCCTCCGGCTCACCCACTGGTGGGCTCCCGTCTCCAGAACCTGTGAAGTCTTACAGGTCTGATCGGAGCCAAGGACTGTGACACGGGGAGGGAGCTTGGGCCCTTCCTGGCTCCCTCTCGCCCCACCCACCACCTCTGGCAAAAATCCACCTCTACCTTCCCGGCACTGCTTGATTCTCTGGAAATACATTAGCTTTCAATGTTCACATTTTAAAAAGCAGACTGGTGTCAAAATGATACTAATGTGCAAGGCAATAAATCTTACAGAGTGAGAATTTGACTGCTTCATTCGATACTATGTCACTAAATGAGTAATTACTAACTGTAAATTACAGGCATTATTTGTTATTTTTATACTTAACATCTGTTTGTAGATTACTGAAAATAAGTTTTTGAAATATGTAAGAATTTATATACATGTCTATAGAATTTAACATTTGAAACATTTTGTTTATATTTATCTATTGCTTGCAGGTTAAAACATCTTTTCTTCATCAATATATCTTGGCATGACATTTACAAGATTTCTAAGGAGAACGTGAGTGCCTTCATTATATCATGCAGACTGTAAGTATTTTTAATTTTCTTGTGTATAATCACACACGAGTCCCACCTGGCAGGCACAAGGCTTTAAGTTCGATCACCATTTAAAAAAAAAGACCTGGTCCTCACATATAAGGTAGGAAATAGTTCCACAGTTTAAGGGCTTTTAGTCATAAAATGACATTTCTGTGTAAGAAAAGAGTACATTTCAAATTTCAGAACAAAATTCTAATGCTATCAAACTCTGAAATCTTTTTATAGGAAGAAATATTCATTGCTACTTTTATACAATCATTTTCAAACAACACATTTTTAGTTTTGCAAATATTTATTCTTTAGAATAATAAAAGTCACCACTCCTAGAAATGAATTTTAAGGTAGTAACCATCCTCGGTTACTTTACAAATTATAATGTTTTATTCATCTTTTTATTATTACTTCAGTAAATTTCTCTGCTATGGATTTGTTTAGTAGAGATATCAAATGCTTCTAATTTAGGAGGCTTAATAACACTGTTTTGTCAGAACTTTCACTGTTTTAGATCTACAGATAATACTAAAAGAAAATATTTATAATAGCCAATAGAGCTGCTTTATTGATGTCCCATGAACAATAAAAAAGAGAATTAAATCAAGCAATAAAGTAGTAGCCAGCAGTGGGAGATACCAGCTTTTACATTCAGGGAAGGGTATTGTCATAATTCAGGCAGTAAAATGGTCCTCTTTCACTTGGTAAGCATTATTTCTTTGATATTATTCTCTTTTCTATGACTCACTAGAAAGCCACTTGAAACTAAGTCTTGGTAAACTTTTTCATCCTTATTTGACATACACTGTATTGGACTTGATACAGTGTTGGGAGAAGACACCATCTAATTCTCTACTCAATCCTGGTTCCCAAATAAAATACTCATCTTTTAAGTCATGCAGAATAATGAAAAGAGGCTATGAGAAGCAGCTGGATATGCATTTTCTTTTCATTTAATTGTGATTTGTATAACCATGAATCATTATATGAAGCAAGGTTATCTTTGTTAATTCAGTTGCACACCTACGTGGAAATATTTCTGTAGAAAATTCCAGAAAATGTTTTTTGCTATGCAACTCAGTCAGTCTTTAGTGATGACAGTAACACTTCATGCAAACTGTTTCTTGACACGTACCCTCAGTTACTTCAGGGTATTTATAAATGTTGTTATGAACATCAGTGGACACTCACAAAGACTAATGAAGACTTGGCATTTTAAGGAACCAAAGCAGAAGTGAGACTATTAAGCAGTTAAATGACATTTTTTCACTTTCAAATTACTTTTGCATGAATGCAAATTAATCTTAGCAATACCATGAAGAAGGTAAATAAAATTATTGTTCTTTGTTCTACAAATAAGACAAATGATGATGTTTACATTTTGCTACCACTTTACTTGTCTATTATTTATTTAAAATTCTATTTTTAAATAAACACACAAGCGACAAAGATACAAAACAAAAAAGCCCATCTGACATCATATTTGTTCTATTTGGATGATCATTTATGGGAAGTTGATCATTTCTTTTCCACAAAAAGTATCATACTATAAGTTCTACCTATTGTCCATTCCAACCAACTATCCCTTTTCAATCTAGTACTCTAACGCTTATGAAAACAACAATTGTTTTCTAGTAATGTCCTTGTTGTAGAGATGGGCAAGGTCAGAAAAGTTGAAGGGATTTAGCTGAAGTCATAGAGTCAGCTTTAGAGCCCAAGTAGAGACAAAGTCCACTATTTATCTTCTATCATAAAACCAGTTACCACAATAACAAAATGCTTTTATTGTTTTTATGCCCCTTAACTTTCTCCCTTGCTTTTCTGTCAGCTAGTACTTCACTCTGCCATTTTCTTGTCCTGCAGTGAAAACTCAATCAAAAGCATTCTCATTCATGAGCAGCTAAAAACCAGGGAAGGAGAGATGGTCTACAACATGCCGATCCTTGGAGACACAGGGTTATGAACCAATAGGTGGCAGGGCAAAAGAAGAAAGGAGCAGCCGTAAGTTGGACTCGGGAAAGCTAATCCACCCCAGGAAAGTTCTCCAGGTGAACCTCAGAGGGCATCAGTCTTATAAGCAAGGTCCACCAAATTTTTGTGGGAGATGAATAACGTGGCACTTCTAATAAGGCAAGAAGGTGAGATTTTATTTCACAACTTTACTTGGCTTCATGACTTCAGGCAATGGAGGGTGAGAGCAATATTAATGAGTTGGAAAAAGTACACATAGAGGATTGCCGAAGTCTTTCAGGCAATCACTAATTTCAGCAAACAGCATCTGGTTATAATGACTACTGTGCCAATTTAACAACAGTTCTAGAGCCAAATATGACAACTTAATTCAGATTCTCTCTGTACATATTGATTACTATGCTTTCTAGTCCCTGCACGGAGCCTAATTGAAAAGCAATTGTCTTATGTTCAAGGATTATCATCACGTATGAAAAAAAGGACAAGGTATTACTTCCAGCCCACCCACGATGAATCAAAATTTCAACTCACAGATTTAAGTGATGAAAGTGATCCATTCAATGTGCAAAACAGTTAAAAAAATCCACACAAAAAATGGATATTCCCATAGATACTTCCTACTATCGTCCCATTAATCATATGTGAACATCTCTACTATAGAAAATTGGCAACATGAATTTTATAAATAGCTGTTCCATTCTTTCATTATTTTAAAAGAAAGGGCTGGCAAGCATGCCAAATTGGGGCATTCTGTTATGACAAACAATGTGATAGCATGTCCTCTATATGGACGCCATTCTTTAACACTGACAAATGTACAGAAAAGGAACAAAAGATTCATGCTTGCATATCATATTTTCAAGAACTGAATAAGGGTCCTATACATTTTGCCCCAGAGTTCACTTAGGTATGAAGAATCCTTTGGTTTTTATCCCACAGGCTAATCTGTGTGTATGAGGGGTGTATAGAAGTGAACTCCCAATATTAACGCTTTATTCAGCAATACAAAATTTGAGTCTGCTTTAAGTTGAACATTAGCCAGGATAGCCTCTCTTTAAGTGGTGAAGAAGCTCCCCATGGTTTGTGGGCCTGGAATTTCCTATCAAAGAAGAGAATGAGAGGAAGTCTATCCACTCTCTTAATCTTTGGATGTGTGTCACTATGACAAGATACCTGAGCTTATATATTTTATAAAGAAAACAGGTTTATTTTGCTCAAGACTCTGGTGCCTGGAAGGTTCAAACAGCATGGTATCAGCTCTGGGGAAGGCGTCCTGGCTGGATTACTACATAATAGAGCACCTGCCACACGCAAAGGGGCCCACGGTGTGGGGGTGGACTAGCTTTATAAGAGCCCACTCTCGAGAAAATGGATCTAGTCCCAGAAAACCTGTGATGTCCCACTCCTGTGAGACACCATTCGCCTCGTCTGGGATGGGGTCTTCCCGGAGGCCTCGTCTCTTCAGGGTCCCACCGCTTGGACACCACTGCATTGGGCTCAGATGGGCAGCCCAGGAAGCTCATGGGAAGAAACCATTTGCAAACCACAGCTCCGACTCCGAACTGCTGTGTCCCGCCCACATGTTCGGAGCCGGTCACATGACCAGCTGTGCCCCGCCCACGGTTCAGAGGTGGTCACATGACCCAGCACGACTGCAGACAAAACTGAGACGGACACGTGCGTGGTATTTTTGAATTCTACACTGAGTTCAGCTATAGTTGATATTTGATTATTTTTAAGAAACTAAAGCCAAACCAATTTTTATTAAATTTGGTTTAATTCAATCTGGACAGCTTTTCTGTCAAGTGGCTTAAATCTTAACTTCGCGCCAAGTGAAATATGCAGGTGCTCCGTCTATAAAAGCCAAGAGAAAGCACCTACTACAAGATGAAGGGTTATTATTTAGCAAAGGCAGAATATACCTAGGATCTTGCACATTTTCTCTTAATCTTGCAATTAGACCCATTAATTAAAGACCTGTGCTATTTTGCATTTCTCCAGTGCTGGATTGACTCTCTGTAAGTGTAGCTATGAGGGTGGAAAGAGGAAGATCAAGAGACGGGAACAAGCTCTAACTTGCTAATATTTTACATGGTGGTTGTTGAAAGCAGTTTCCAGCCCCATCCGCCTCTCCTGGTTCTTCGCCATGAGAAAGTGAATGTTTGCAGTTAGCCCGTGGTGGGGGGCAGAGGATTTTTACTATCCTAACTATTTTTAATCTGCCTCAAGGTATTTACTTAAAGCTAAGGTATGGGGAAGGATGGATTGGAATTAGGATAAAAATAAAGAAAAAGGAGGCTGGAGATTTAGCTCAGTGGTTCCAGCGCCTGCCTCGCAAGTGCAAGGTCCTGAGTTTGAGGCCCGGTAACCACATACAATGCTGGGCGTGGTGACTCACACCAGCAATCAATACCACATAGCAGAGTGCCGGGCCTAGTGTCTCACGCTTATAATCCCAGCCCTTGGGAGGCAGAGACAGGAGGATTGCTGAGCTCAAGGCTTGCCTGGGCTACTTAGTGAGCTCAGGACCAGTCTGAACTACAAAGTGAGACCCTGTCTCAAAAAAATAAAAATAAAAAATAAAGAAAAAGACTAACAGAGAGAGATGATGACAAAAATCTGAATTGCCATGAATGAATAATAACAAGTTTGAAATAAATAACAGATAGGTGTTCTATATACCTGTAGCAACACATATGCACAGGTACTTTCTGTGTCTTCCTTTATAGCCATGACCAGAATTGGTATGCACAGGTATTTGAATAAAGGTGTTCTAGAGGCAAAGCAGCCCTCAAGATGTTATTTCATTCATTATATGTCCAGATTAATTACATCAGAACTAATTATATTGTGTAACAGTAGCTGTCCTGCCACCACTTTCATCTCTCCTGTAAATAAAAACTACCTTTCCCCTAAAGAATTGGCTGTTAGATGAATTGCATTATGTGAGCTGCGGATTAGCCACCTGTCAGACTTTGATTACAGAAATATTTTGGGTTGCAATTATCTGCGGTGTAGCATGCCCTCCTAGAAAAACGACAAGATTCTCAAGGGAAGAGCTGTGATTTATTTCACTGCTGCTGAATGAGTTCAGGGGAGATTTTATTCCGCAGGGTTGAGAAAAGATACGATTGCACAGTGGGGCTGGGAGGAAAGGAGAAGCCGAGAGGCATGCTTTGCAAAGACATGGCTATGAATTTGAAATTGTTATCAGTACCCCGATAGAGAATAGTAATCACAGCAAATAATTGATTCTGAAAACCTCACTTTACCTCCCACAGACCTTCTGCAGCTTGTGTTCCAGAGTCTATATCAGGTTTTTGCAATGTGTTTTACCACCTGTACCTGAAATCTTTCTTTCAAACATACTGTGGATGGACTGCGATTGCCTGAGGCCTTCGACGAAGCCTTCTTTGACTCCTATTTTAAGCCCACACACTGTAACCTGGTGACAGGTTACACAAACCCAAAGGACAGCCACGGACCAACTCGCCTGCTCTTGGTTCTTCTGTTGCCCTGGGCTCTCTGTCATCTGTTCCTGTATAGTTAGAGAGGTAGATATCACTTATTCTCTCTCAGTGTTTCTGTCTCTTTTTTGCATTCCTTCCATCTGTCCATCCACTGGACACATGTCTACACAGAGCTTAAAAGAATAACTCTGATCAGCACCTGGGGAGATCATGCGCTAGACACACATACAAGGACCAATGTGGGCAGCTCACCTACTAGTTTATACAGAAAAATCACTCTCATCAGAATACCAGGAGTGTTTCTTTCAAATCTGTATAAACTACATAATCAAAGATACAGAAGTTCACTGGACAGTATGTGCTGTCTAGATGTGTGTGTGTGTGTGTGTGTGTGTGTGTGTGATACAAACACAGCTAGAGAAGCTGAGCAAATACCGTGATGGCATCAGGTTGGCCCTAGACGCTTTGCACTGAGGCTGGGACACCCCCGGCTGTCACTCAGCCTGCTCTGACCATGCACTTGGTAGGACATTCTCTTGACAGGACCTGGGAAGATTAGTACATTCCCCTCTCGATTCTCTCCCCAGTGAGTGGGAGCCCGTGGCCAGCCCTCGACCGAGCACCGTCCTCATTCAAGGCCTCCTGGATCATTCTTGCTCTGTAGCAGTTTCCTCAGCTTGGATCATGTTTGCCCCTTTTGTGCAACATCTGGCCATGTTTGTAAATGTTTTTGGTTGTTGTAACTCACAGAATGTAAGAGGCGTCGAATGGGGACCAGCCAATAAGTGGGTAAGTGTCTCACGTGTGCAGGGCAGTGCCCACAGCAAGGAATTATCCACCCCCCAAATCAGCGTCCCAACCCCAAGTAAACAAGATGTTCTGGTCAGTGAGTCTCGTGTTGTGTTTCCATTTGCCCGGAAGGTATTCTGAATCCTGAATTTTTATACCTATCCTGGATTTGCCCACAAAGTGTAGCTTCCAAGTCTAGCAAGAAGACAATGTTGCTTCTGCCTTCCCAGGTCCCTGGGGACAGCTCCCAGTATTTGCAAATGTTAACACCAAGCACAGTCAGATTAATCTTGATTAAATGCATAACGGTCCCTTCCCATCTCACATAAGTACTCAATAACTGACAACGTCACCAAACACTTACTTTGTGCAAGGGATTGCTGCGTGTATCTGCACTCTTTAATTCTACTTCTGGGATGCAGGCAGTATTTTGCCCCATTCTCAGGGTCACACGGGGCCTTACTAGTCTAAATCCCGCTCATCAGAAATAGATACAGGGCCAGGTTGTAACTCAGTGGCACCGCGCCTGCCTGGCAAGAGCGAGGTTCTGAGTTTGATCCCCTGTACTGCGAACAAGGGAAGGGAGGGGAGGGGAGAGGGGGAGGGGAGGGGAGGGGAGACTATAAGACCGTTCTATCAGGTTCAAGAGCCTCGAGAATCCTCACCTTCCGCATTCATAACACCTGATTCCCTGAAGCGCCGACACTCTGACTCTTACCTTTCTCTGCTCATTACCCGCGTCAAGCACTCTGTCCAGACTTCTGGATGTGTTTCCTGCTCCCGCATTCCTCCTAAGCCCCCTGATCCTCTACGTGGACTTAAAAGCATCGCCTTTTACCTGTGAAAGTAAGCCTCCCTACGTCTAATAGATACACACATACAGGCACACACATGTCTCATTTTAAATTGATACCACTAAATATGCAAATGCATATCTATATCCATGCATACAAACGGACAGGTATAAACACACATTGTTAAATATAAGTATTACAAGCTATGTGTTTATATATCTCTGTCTTATAACTAAGACAAAATTTGTTCTAAGTGTGGCTTAGCCAGTTAGAAGCCATTTACCTTGGGCTACTTCCTTGGCTTTCTCAGCCCCGCTTCTGCCCTCTGAGTAACAGGAAGGACCCTGCAGTACGAATCGGCTCTCCGCTTGTTTGGCAGCAGGTCAGAGACCGAGAGGCCCCTCCAGTCACTGCAGGCTCTGCTCACCCCCAGCCCTCCACCGAGGAAACCCTGGATCAGCTGTCTGACTGAGGATTTGCTTAAAGGTGTTGGACGCTTCCAATTTACTCTAAGGTTGCAAATGTGTATCTCTAATCAGCTAATTGCAATAAATTGACTGTCACGGCCTAATCCAAGAAAACCTTGAGTCTTACAGGGTCTGCTGGGATTTTTTTTTTCTTTTTCTTTTCCTTCTCACTGGCTTAGCCCTAAAACATTTGGGGCACAAATATGTGGGGGCGGAGCTAAGCCTAGTGTCCAAAACTGGACTCCGATGGGTCATTTGAACCTTTGAAGGTTCTGTCTTTTCTAGTCTGTCTCTTTACTTTGGTCCAACAGCCGAGTCATTATTGGTAAACAAAGCGAAATTAACTCGGATTGTTTTAGTAACTATCACTTCCTAAAGCCTTGAGCCTGGCTATGAATCTCAAATATGACACAAGGAAACTATTTTGATTGGGTTAGTTTTACATACTGTTGACTAATCCTGAAAGCGAGAATGATGTTGTGAGTCTCACCTATAGTGAACCTTTAATGGGCACAAATTGCTAAGGAATGAGACCTGTGTCTTTATAACCCTGCGTTTCCAGCATCTACCCAGACCTGTGCACGCACTGCTCTCAACTTTACTGGAACCAACTTATAATATCCAAAAACTTATAAATTTTTAATCTGTTTAAATTTAACAGATTATTAAGTATATTAATGACACTTTGAATTAACAACCTCATTTTTTATGAGTGATGAAACTGGAAGATAAGTTTTTACGATTATAACCACACTCATAAAGAGAGTAACATCCGGCCTGTGGGAAACTGAAATTACATTTTTAGGTTTGTACCAAAGAATCAGGCTTCTTTTTTTTTAACAAAGGAATATTAGTTCAATATTTTGTCTTAGCTGCAAGTTTTCCAAGTCGCACACAGTCAAGTCTTTTGGTGTGTGTATTTTTATTGTATTTCATTCTACTGAAAGACACGTAGCATGATTCCTCAATGAACTATGAGCCATGGAAATGATTTGGGGCCTGTAAAGAGCTGCTCTGTTGTCCTCTGATCACAGATATTTTGCCACCCAAGGCTGCGAACATCTTCCTTCTTTCAAACTATAATTAATTTTCCAGAATGCTTCAAATAATATATGCAACTCCTCACTTTTAATTAAGATTCCTTTTTCTTGCTCCCAATTTAAATTATGTTCTGAAAGCACTTTTTGTCAATTGCTTTTTCATGTGTGAAATATAATTATGATCTAAATTTTGTTAGTGTCATATTCATACTTTTCAATAATAAAATTGTGAATAAAAATGAACAAAGACTCTTACATATATTTAAAACATCTCACTCTGTAAGTACAGTAAAATAATTGTACAATGCACTGATAATACAGAAGTAGCCTTGCTTTCCCAAGAACAAATGTCTTTCTCCTGGAGCTTCCACCAGTTAGCATAACATAAATTAATCAATGGGAATGAGCCTAAACAGAAACGTGAAAACCTTAATTAATACTCTGAAAGCTTTTTCACTAATACCTGGTAACAATTATTTATCTTGTAAACATCTGACTGCAGATGAAGCCAAATAAAGAATGTCAAAGGTCGTCCTGCAGTCAGCAGTGATTTAAGGCATCCTCCTGCCCCGTCTGGCTAGGGGGTAGTCCACAAGGGGGACACGTGGAAAGGTGCCACTTCCACAACCAGTGGCTCTGGAGATGCAGTGTTCTCCACAGATGGCTCCAGTGTCTCCACCGTGGCTTCTTGGAGTAAAGGAGGCGATTGTGCCATGGGGTGCTCCCTCAGTCCTGCTCGGTCACGTCCAGATCTTAGCTGCAGGTCCCAGAGGCAAGGGCCCCCCTGAGGGAGGCCCCTCCTCCGCTCTCCGAGCAGTGCTATTGCTCAAGCACTGTGGTTTTACTCCCCCGACTGAACCCCGAAGGAGACACACCCTGACGGACCAGAGAGATACAGAGAAACACTGTGACAACGATACAGGCTGGCAAAAGCTAAGCCTGGCTGCAAAACCACTGGGCTTCTTCACGGCTAAAGTTGCTCCCTGGACACCAAAGACTTCTGCGCAGACTGAGCATCTACCCAGAGCCAGGGAGGACCAGAGACGCAGTGCGGTTGTACCCTCTCAGTTCCGTTTGTGCCTAGGGACGTGATCAAACTAGCTATGCCTCCCGTCAGCATGGCGCTGTGCCCAGAGCGAGCCAGGGAGCTGTGGAGAGTGGAGAAGCTGCTACCGTCCCGAGCACCGGCCCAGTCAGTGCGGATCCCGCAGACAGATGTGGGAGCGGTTTTCTCCAGCAGGGGCAGGGCCGTTCCCATGTTCCCGCTGGGAACTGGGCAGCAGGCCACCCCCTGCCTGGCCCTCGCTTCCCTCCAGTGGCGAATGGGAGGGTGCTGGTCACAGCCAAGTGCAGGCGATCCGCTACTGATCCCGTCTTTTCCAAGTCTTGGGGGAATATTAGCCCTGGGGCTAGCGCACTGCCCCTATGGAAGTACATGTGCTATTGAGAGGTCTTACAGAAGTCACTATTTTGAGAATTTTTTTTCTGCTGCTTTTATGGAAATATTAGATCGTGAATCTAGATACACATCCAAGTAATCTCCTACTTTATGAAGTTTCCAAAAATTAGTTCAGAAATGTCAGAAAACTAAGCATGACAAGGACTAAGGAGGTAAGGGGTTACCCTGAACAAAGGGGTCTCGGCGGGCCTGCACGCAGGTGTGAAGTCCTTTTGACCTACTGGGGACCGGGAGGGGTCATCACCTGGCCCGAAAGTGAGAACAGCACACATTTCCCAGAGCTGCATAAATCGCAATGATTCAATAATACTTGCGCATGGACATTTGGTGAAAGATAATTTGTATTCTTCTGACTATTCTCTCACTCCACCCTGGTTTGCAAAACAAATACTTTTATGAGATGCCAAAGTAAAGAACGGGGAACGTGAATAAACACCTGCATACAGAGCTTTACATGACAGTAACTTTATGTCTACACTAGAAGTTGGGGTATGAATGTAGATGGAAGTCTGCGAGAGCTGAGATAAAAACATTCTTAGAAGTAAGCTCAGAAAATAAAAGAAAGCAATGACTTCTCTGCATGTATCTACATGTATATCAAGGTGACAGTTTTAACTATTAGAATAATATATCTATCAATTAAATATTTCCTTTTTTTTTTTGAGACAGGGTCTCGCTTTGTAGTTCAGGCTGGCCCTGAGCTCCCTATGTAGTCCAGGCAAGCCTGGAACTCAGCAATCCTCCTGTCTCTGCCTCCCGAGAGCTGGGATGACAGGCGTGAGCCACCACACCTGGCAATATTTCCTTTTTTAAATAGATACTTTGTATTTCAACATTTATGGCAGTGACATGTTTAAAAAGATAATTCATTATTTATCAATTAACGGCCCAGCAAGCGGCTGACATCGAGATACAAATAACTGCTCTGAAGTGGATTCAGGACATGAAGTCTTATCATTCCTTCACATATGCAAATCTCTTAATGATCTGCTTGGTTGTCATCGGTGTAAGCTAATGAAAAAGATGACAAGATGCCTCAGAAATGCCACCAGACACGAGAGAGGCCCACAGAAGCTCACGTTCGCTCCCTACTTCGATCCTGTCCTCGGAGGACGAGCTGGGGAGTTACCACTGACAGGTGCCACTCGCTGGGGTGAAGCGGCCCGAGAAGCTCTGTCTTCCTTCCGTGGGGTTTGCACAGCTCCCTGCTGACCTGAGCTCGGTGGCAGGAGAGCAACTGTCCTGGAGCCAGAAAAGGCAACGGCTTGGAAGAGAAACTGGGCAACTATCTGTACACTCTGATTCGCCCAACAATCAATGGCCCCGCTTGTATCGGCCTGAACTTTTCATCACCCCCGAGCGAGAAACTCTATGGAGCCTATTAAATTTTACCTTTGTGCTGTAGAGCCCTGGACTGCACCACCCACCGGTTCCGCCTCCCCTTAGCCACGTCTGCGTGGGGGTGCGCTCCAGGGCTGCGCATGCGCATTAGCGATGCTGGGTACAAAGCACCACGGCAAGACACTACGCTTCAGGTTAAACACCTTAGCGTGCAGCTCAAGGCCACATTTTCATAACAGTACACCTCATGCCTCAGAAGTCTTCGTGTCACGGCTCATCCCATTACAGCTTTCCAAAGTGGAGAGCCCTCTCGAAGGCCTTGTGCTTCTCATTATGCTTTATTTTCTCAACCATTTACCCAGACAGGACCGTATTTCAGAGTTTCATGAATAGTGAAGGCAGATTTCAAGGAACATCAGAGTTATGATAGCATCTTTAGCTTGACATTCACAGAGAAATCTGAAAGCACACGCATGGCTAGTTTTCTTCCGAACCGCACTTAATTTAAACTCAGCTCTTTAGTTTTCCCTGAGGTGTCTGCTCTATTTGATATATCTTCAGTTTCCATAAGCTCTTTACCCCTGCTCGATATCAAGGGCTTCCATACACGGAATAATTTAAGGAACTGATTTGAATGCAGATAAAAGAAAAGCAAGCCAGTGGATTCAGAAAAAGCATAGGGGTTTTAGAAGAAAAATAACCCCTGGAGTTCATTTTCTATTCTCCTCTCTCTCCTGAGACCAAAGGTTAAGGCCTTTGTGGAATCAAGTGTGAGAAACCAGTCCAGAACTGAAGGCCCCTAATTTTGAGGTGAGTCCTTTTTCCATCATTTCATGCCACCAGTAAAGAAAGCCCATAGTCCGCTGGTACTCGCGATGCTAAATTACAACGTGCAGGTTCCCGTGATTCCCTAATCACGCATCAGAGCAGCGGTGCCTTTAGTGCTTTTTATTGTTTATTTCATGCGCACTGAAGCTGAGGTGAACAGTCCCACTGCGAACCCAGAATGAGCTCCTAGGTTCACAGCAGCACCGCTGCGATCTGTCTGCCTCCTCCTCCGGCCTCTTCTGCAATCGTCTTGAATGCCGGGACACTCTGCGGACTGGAGGACGGGTAGGCCTGAAGCCGACCGAGCCCTCAGCCTTTGTTCGGACAGTGCAGTGGGGTGCAGCAAGAGACGCCGCCCTTCTGGCACCCGGCACGCAGGGCTGCGCTGCTGAAGCCAGCAGGGAGCAGAGTCTGGACCCGTTTCCCCCGAAGGTGAACACAGGCTCCGCTGGAGGAAGATGTGCGGGGCTCAGCGCGCACCCGCCCTTTGGCACAGCAGCGGCGGACACGGTGAGGGCCAAGGGTGCACGTACCTTCCCCTGCCCACCCCGTCATGGCCCGAAGACTGGATTTCCTCTGGAGAGTCTCCTTCTTAGGAAGAATGAAAAGAAAAAAAGGTGCAGCACAGGGGAAAACCGAAGAAAAGAAGGGGTCACAACTGAAAAAGCCAATCAACTTGGGGCACAGGGAGCTCCGGACCGTGGGGAAGATCGTAAGGTTGTCGCTGGAGCTGTTTGCTGCAGTTCGTTTGTGCTACACGCGCTCTTTTATTCAAAAGTAAAGCCCATGGTGTCAAATGGATAAATCAATACAATCACTTCTAATGTTCCTTGACTTTCCATGTTAAGCACTATTTTGAGGCCATTTCTCTTTGGAGTTGTCAGTCAGCCAAACCATGGGATGTCGCTATCTGAGCGGAAAAGATTCATTCTCTTCAATGAACAGAAGAGAAAGTTGATAGGACTGTGACATATGTGCCCAAAACTGGGTCGTTTTCAGCGAGAAGGAAGAGAACATGAGTTTATTATGACTTCCGGTCAAGGAACACCAACACACTTAACATACCCAGCAGGCGGCTGTCTGAATGAATAAACAGGACGAATGGTTTCAAGTATTTCTACATTTGGGATGCTCTGAATTTTTGCTTTTGGTCTAGATTTCCAGGGCAGTCTATAAATTTCTCAAGAAATTTAGTAGCATTTGTTTATGGACTTCCTTTCCTTTTAGTCCATAATGCTAATAACCATATTTATTTTGTAATAACCCTCATTTTCAACATTTAGCACCCAATATAATTAGTCCATTTAAAAAATTATATTCATTTTCAAAGAACAAAAATCTGGCAACTTGATTCGGAAATAATTATGAAAGAATATTTGATTTATATTCTAAAATCAATTTTAAAAGGAGCTTCTAAATTGAGGATTCTTTTCTGAGGCAGCCAGAATAATGTTGAAAACAGATGTTGCAATATGTTGGTTTAAGTTCAGTTGGATCAGATGCTTCTATGCTTACAAATATATATGTGTATGTGTGTGTGTATTATATCATATATAATATTTCGATCAACCATCTCTGGCATATTCTGAGTACTTACTAATGTTCTTGATCATTTCCATTTGACAGAAATCCCTTCTACAGGTAAAAGATAGTTTGCTCATTTCTGTATTCTGCTGTTCCTTTCTCTTACCTAACCAGCCACTCTCCAATAGTTTTTTTATTTTTTTTGAATCAGGTCTATTTGGGATTATATACCCAACAATGCCCAGAGTTGATTTCTTGCATAGCTACACTTTACGGTATGCTGGAGTTGTTCTTAATAAGACTGTCTCAAAGTGGTAAAGAGAATGCCTCTATCTCATGCTCTTTGAAAGATAATTCGGCATAAGAATCAGAAAAATTTAAAAACCATACATTACAAACCTTACAATTTTATTGTTGGCAATCTTTCTTTTAACACAGCTCAGTTTTACCAACTTAAGGCATTTGAATGTGTAAAAACATCATTATGAGTTATACCTCAATTAGGTCTTCTATATAAGTAATTTCTTTCATATCTTAAATCTATGTTTTTCATTTTCCTCATTTTTCATGGAATAGTTTTATACTTTAGTTTTATTGATTTTTGTCTTTTACTTGGTATACACTGGCATGTCTTCTGGGTTCGAATCAATTTAAAATATTTTCTAATAAAACCATCTCATTAAATAATAAATATGGTATTTGCAGCCAAGCTTTATTTCAACCATCTTCTTTTTTGTCTTCAAACTTTCAAAAACTTTCAAATTGCTTACTGAAGTATTTTACTATTCATCTGGTCTAATGGAAAATATCATTTAAAATTTATATCTGTACTCACAATTTCCTCAAAAATTAATTTGTGTCTTTAATACATATCAAAGGTAGAAAGGATAAAAACTTTATAAACTGGAGTGGTTCCTGACTTTAGATTTAAGAAGCACAGTCTAATTAATCATGGTTGATTAGACTCAAGTTGAATATAAGGAATTATTATGCTCAATAGAATATTAAAGCCAAAATAAACTTCACATTTACTCTGTAAAGATTCACAAATTAATCCAGTGTTTTCTATTGCTTCCCAGAATTCCCTTCGCACGCGTCGGCGTCTCCACCGCCCAGGACAGACAGACCCCGCTGCCCTCACTTTGCGCATCTCACACGCAGCGGCGAAAGCTTCCCGCGAGATTTCCAGAGTCGCCGCCCACAGTGCTTCTGAGTTGCCCAGGGGCACTGGCGGCGTCCCTAGAATTTCTCCTCCCAGCGTCTGTCATATTCTAGGCCACAGCAAATTTTTTGCACCATCCGTGACTCATTTCATCTCAGGTTCGATTACATAAAAATCTGAGATAGCCTAAAATGTACTATGGAGACTTGTTCACAGACATCATTTTAAAACAATTATTTTGCTCTTCTTGGTATAAGTCCTCTAGAAACCTCTGTTTTCCTGATATTAGTTACACAATTAGTAAGAGTCGGGTTTATGCACAAATTTGGGTCTTCGTTGAATATGCATCATTATGGGACTGGCCTGTTATGCTGTATAGAAAATATTAAGGGTTGGTTCCCACGGATTTTACTTTGTGATCTAATTGGAAGAAATAGTGACTGGCCTATATGCTTTTAAAACAAATTTTTTTGTTTTTTCTTTTCTTTATTGGTACATTATATATACACATCACAATTATGCTCTACATTGAGAACTTGTACCAGTATACGATGTGACTTAATTCTCATTTTCCCCCTCCCCTACCCACCCTACAACTCCACCCCTATATACATAAGCTTTATTTCCTTTTTTTTGTTGTTGTTTACCATCAATTTTTTCCTTTCTCCTCATGACTTACCCCTAAACCCCACTTCCCTTTGAATATTTACAATGTCGCAACATCTATCTTTTAAGAATTAGCTTCTGAGATATGTTCCGGAGAAGTAAAAACCCACCCAGTTATAAAAGAAAGCTGGAATGTTTCTTATCCTTGCAGCCAAAGCCCAGAGGACACCTGGGATAACTACGTCTCTCACCCGAGGAGATGAGAAGTTTGCCGGGGGTCAGAGCGCCCCGGAAGCGCCTCCAGCGCGCATGCGATTCACACTTGAATCTGGAAAGGCAAATGCCCAGAGCGCCCCTGCCCCAGTCTGGCTGCAAGGCTGGCATGCAGAACTAATGGCAGGTAGAGGGCAGATCTACTCTTATCTTGTGAATGAAATTAGTCTACTTCCACATAATTTTAAGGGAACTATAAATTTGCTTCAGGGAGCTTCTCAATGACCCCGTTCTGGCCCGTTGCTCCGTCACTGGGCACGTCCTCCAGCCTGCGTGTGCGGGAGGGCGGTGTGCCCCTCTGTGGCACGCTTTCCTTCTATCGTGCTGGCTGCAGGAAAACCGAAGTGAGTATTTTGACCTTAATGGGTAACAAGGATAATTCTCTACTCAGTACCAACACTGGGCCCAGAGTAAGTTTCTGAGCCGTGGTAGGGGTCTTCGTACTATTCACACATTTTTACATGTCCTCGTGGAAAATGGCTGAATACTTCATTAAAAGATACACCGAGCGAAGATGGCAGATTGTCCAGTTCCAATTCATTAGTATAAAAATGCTTTCTAATAATACAAATCAGAATCATCTCTACCCAGCATTTTTTTTATTACACCAAGATAAAAGCACTATTAGTAAATGGTGTCATTGGAATTGGCTATTAGGAATGGTAGCTGGGGGTGAAAAAAAAAGAATAATCCTTTCATCATAATATTCAAATTCCTTGAATTTCTAATTATCCTCTTTGTAGGAGCTATTCAAGGACTTCTAATTGAATTCATGACCTTCTCCCAAAATTACTTCTTGAAACTATGTTTACTCATGTAAGTCTAAACATTTTAACTTCATACTTATTTTGCCTTCATAGTCTTTCTTGGACTCTCTGAAGAGGCGCTTTATTTAAGAAGTTAATTAACTAATGCAAAATTTATTCTTATTATCTTCACATTTAATTAAGAATTTCTTATTTATGTCATTGCGTTAGCAAGGACTACAAGCATTTCTGAATGTTCACCTCTAATCCATTTCCCTCCACTTTTAAACATAATAAAATGCCTGGATTCTTTATTTAGTATTTCAGATCACCCTTCTCTCATGTCACAAAAGATAAATTCATGCAGTGGCGCTGACAGCATCATAGCTTTGAAAATGCACCGCCACCGACTTATAAATAGTCCAGTCACTTTCTTTCATCCATCCGCCCCGTGCCCCACTCAAATGCCAGGCTCCGAAGTTTATGAATGCAATTTTCTCAACTTCTCCTTCTATAACGAGAGCCCAAAAGTCTGTTCCTCTATTTAGCACACACAGAAAGAGGAATATTACTGCGTAAGAGTATTTGATAGTGGTCTGTGACATTTTTAATTTGATGAACATTCAGTACAAATGCACATGAGAATCCAACCCTTCTAAAATGGAGGTAGGTTGACAGGGCTCGGTGCTTACCTGTCCATCTTCATATTTGGGGTGTTTTCAATATTTTTGGTATATTCACCCATTTATATTATTAGGTAGTGCTAGTGTCTCAATCCTTGATAGCAAAACTCTTTTTTCTTGTTTTCGCTTGATTCATTTTCTGTAGCCAAGTTTTGCTTCTTTAATATTAAGCTCCAGAACTCATAGCTTTGAGTTAATTAAAACACGGAACTAACACAAAATGCTACAGCCAACACCCACGGAAGAGTTTCTGAAGAGGGGAAAGTCTTGGGCATCTATTTAAGGCCCCTTTAAAAAATGGAATTTGATCTTATGTAGGATCTAGGATCTGAGCTGAAAAATCCTTTATTTGTCCTAAAGTTAATGAGGGATTGTCAAATAAGGTAAAATAGGCACTAAGCATTTTATTTGTGCTTTTTTTTTTTCATTTTACCAACTCCTTTCTTTTAAAGGAAAATCAGAAATTGAGGTTGTGGATTTCCATAGGTTACATATAAGAAATTTGTTCCAACATGCAATATCATCACTTTCTCCTTTTCACTATGACCTTTTTACTTGTGAAATTCCGCTGCTGCAAAGCACAAATGAGCTTACTGTGTAGATTCTACTTACAAAATAGCTGCTTCAACCAAGAAATTGAATTTGCATTCTCCTTTTTCCCATTGTGGAGTTCTACCTCAATTTTCATTCACTCTGAATCGCTGAAAGTATGGACTAAAACGTATACATTTCTGCACTAACTTAGGAAGAATAAGTTAGATTTGATAGGCTAAAAATCACTGATTTCTTCTATGACTTCATCATAAACCACAGAACCACAATTAGAAGCATTTGTGTTTAAAACTTCCGTATTTCAAATCAGTCTTCTTTTCCAAACGCCTACCACAAAACAATCAGCGTGATTTAACGTCTGTTTTGAACAATGACTATAGAACTTCCTTTTTCTCTGATAACAAGAAGACGCCCCGCCCCCAGCGTACTCACACGGCACGGTGCGGAGGTAGAGATTGTCCCGGATGATCTGCTGGAGTTCGTGGTCCACGGACCCCTTCTGGAAGCGCAAGTTGAGGTAGTGGCGAAGGTCTTTATCAACGATTCCTCCTGGAACAACGAAGCTTCTTAGTTAAGGCATTTGGAAAACACAAGAATGTCATTTGACTCTGTCATGAGTATAATAACCGTCTACCAGGTCCTTCGTGGTCCATGAGTGGCATGTATCCTGGAATTTATTCATCATTTTAGGGCGATAATTATGGTAAAATGTCTTTGCTAAAATATACTGTAAACATAACTATCGCACTGCAGGGCTAAAACACTACTTGTTTATTTATTTCCATCACTACCCCAGTCCCTGGCCACCGCAGCTGTACTCTCGATTTCTATAGATTTGATCACTCTAGGCCACACAGGTCAGTGGGATCATATACGATTTGCCTTTTGCGACTGCTTGTTTAGCACAGTGTGTTCAAAGTTTTTGCATTCCAACCGATCATTGTGGATTTTAATAAGTAGTTACACGACAATTTCAAAAAATGACTAGACAGATATTAATGTTTTATCCCTTCATAGCATAAATGAAAGTAATTTCTCAGTCCTATAATACAGTTCTATGTTTGAAATGAATTACATTTTATTTTTCTTTGTTCTTTTGCCAAGCAATAGAAATAGTTTGGTTCTGTTTGCTATTTATACTCTCATCATCGCATCTTGGCCTTTTGGCTAAGATCAAGTGTATTTATACTCTCACGAAAAACTGGGCTATTGATTAGAAAATCAATAGTGTATATACATCAAAGATTAATTTGATGTGTGAAGAAAACAATGTTAAATTACAAATATTTATCTGAAGTCCTTTCCATACTGAGAAGCCTGAATTATAATTCAAAATATTTCTAGCTATAAAGAAGAGTTCCTGAAACTCTTATTTTTATTCAGTCATATCAGACTAACTGAGTCAAAAAAAGCAAAGAGTTAAAAGAAATAGGAAATCTATAATAGAAAATCATTTTTCTTCAAATTCCTTGGAATTTCAGATTTTACAGATTAATTTTCAACTCTATGTAAAATAACATTAGTTAGCATGTACATATGCAATACAGATCCATTTTAAAAACTGTAGTTAATATATTTATAAGTTACACATCACAACATCTCCGAAGACTTCAAAATCCATCCTTTCTGTTGTCTCGTACTCTGCATTAGTGGTCACAGTAATAAAAGCAAGACTCTTAACTGACTCAAAATTCTAAATAACGTTTCTTATATATTTGAGCAAAGTCTGTTAAACTTTCTACTCAATGTAACATGGTAATGCAAACATACACATCAAAGAAAACCTTTATTGGTTGCAGATACATATTAATATGAAATGCTTATACATATAGTTTTCCAAATTCAGATCCATTTCCTGAGCTAAACAGGCAAAGCAGTCACAAAGAGAAGAAGTCACTGGAAAGTCTGTTTGGGGCGCACTGACGCTCACCCATGGCTTACACCTCCAAGTTCCTGGGCTCCTACCCTTCTCAGACTGGGAGGGAGCTCAGCACGCAGGCTCTGGCCTTCGGCCACGCCCTTGTTTCCTTCCGGCCGGGAGAGTATGCTTGCCAGGCTAACTCGCTCTAGCTCCCGAGCAAGAGCCGTGCCCAGGGCTGCTCTGGGCTGTCATCTCTGCTGAGCTCTTTCTACAGGCCACCTAAGGTGCAGGTTAAGCTCACATTTTGCCGTCCATGATGAGTCTTGTCTTGAAAATATATTATCAGTTCAAGCCTTCTCTTAAGCCAAATATGCTGCATTTGTCCTCTTGAAAATGTGTCTGCCTAAGGAGAGGACCTCAGAATTCTGTCCACTCATTTCAGTGGCTCCTGTGTCTCTTCTTCAGTGGAAGGACCTTTGTAAGCTTGTAAGACATTACATGAAATTCCCTTCGCTAATTAAAATGAGTTCAATTACAGTGAAATCCCACAGGTGATCTTATTGATTCTGGAGACATTTTCTTGTCTCGTGCTGTTCAAATACCTGTTCGCCCTTCACAACTGCGTCTTTTAAGTAAAGTTTCATTTATTGATGTTCTTATTCTGGCAAAACCCGACAGCCACCTTCAGGGTTCCTTCTTGTCGAGGTGAGAATTATGGTTGAGTTTCAGGTCTAAACACGCTCAGCTCCACTGCGTGGGCCCCAGTGGTCTGTGCCCGCTGCTCAATCCGGTCCCCTGCTTTCCTAGTTCCATGGGCAGCTTCCGGGAGCTACGGGCAGGTAATGCAGAAGGCAGGGCTTTCCGCATTCTCCCGAGTGAATGTGCCCTCTGAGATGCAGCGCCGCGTTCTGACCAGGAGGGCCAGGCACAGGGAAAGCCACATGCCCACAGTGCCACAGGAGTCGTGAGAAGCAGCCTGGGTCCCTGACGCCTTTACAAAGCGACTGAAAGTGAGAGGATCAATGGAATTATTTAGGATTTCTTGTGGTATGAGAAGACATTCAGTTTAGAAAATGCCAATGATCTCAAGACTAGTATTTTTCAGAAACTATACAGGGTCCTAGTCAATACACATGCACACATCTGCATAAATATTATAAATGTCCTCCACATATTCATAGGGGTGTTTGTTACAGATATGCGTGTACCTATGGAGGCACATTTATCCTTGATTAGAACTTTCAATTGGTAGGAACTAAGCAACAGATACCAGCCAATGCCTGAGCTAAAAAATAGAGCCTGGGTCCCATGATAACTTTATTTTTGGGTGATAAGGCAGAATTTGGAAGAAAGCTAAAAATGAAAGTTATACATAGTGCGAAGCAAGTGTTCACTATTTTCAAGCAGCTTCTTGTCAGATCTGCCATTGTTACAATGTTTGTTTTATTGTGAGTGTTCATTCAGTTTCTGTTCCATCATGTGGTCATGATTCCTCGATTCGGCAGCTGAAACGCGTGTATTCCTTGGTCATTCTGTCAAATATAGCATGGTCTGCTCGGCAGTTTTATTCCATACTGTACTCCTGTACCGTACCAGTGATTACACGTAGTTCTCTCTTCCAAAACCTCAGTGGCTCTTGTCATTATCTTCTAATAATAGGATTATTTTACTGAACTATGTGACGAGGTGTTCATTCATTAAAAATACAGGTAGTGATGAAAGTGGTTAAATCTCATTTGCAGGCAGTGAGAGAGAGGGCGAAGAGTTGCAACGTACAATTTGGCTTCCAAATACCTGAAGGTGCAACTTCTTGATCAAAAGGAGGCTAATCCTCCCTCCCCGTGACTTCAGTAAAGCTTCTGAACTTGACTTCGGACTGCAGCTTAAGAGGCCTAAGGAGAGACCCTTGTTTACACTCTTCATCTTGTAAATGAAGAGAGTGAGGCTCACACAGGTAGCACCAGGTTTACAGGTGCTTGGGGGGAGTGAAGGAGTCAGCAGGAACCGGTGCCCATGCCCTCCATGGGCAGCAGCTGCAGGGCCAGCTTCCCGTGGTTCTTAGGGTTGTTCCCGTAGATTGTGTGCTTTATCCTCTCTGTAGCCGAAATGTTCAGATGGAAGAAGAGACAGGAGAGGACGCAGCTCTCACCGGAGAGCTTCCTGGGGGAATCCCAGCCTTGCAGCCGAGGCCAGACGTTCCCTAAATCTAACCGGGAAACACCAGAGCTCCTGTGCCCACGATCCTGATTGCTCCTAGCCGGGCAAAGCAGACACATTTCTCAGGCACAGGTACAACCTTGGCTTGAAATCCTCCTTTTTGGAACGAACATGTGCCTTATAAACTGGGCGTACATCAAGACAGAGGCCTCCTCAGCGGGATGGTCGTGCTGGGGGTCGGAGAGGAGCAGGGGCCAGCGTGCCTCAGCGCAGGCCGCTCGAGTGCTGCCACTTGCTCTAGTCTGCCAACGGCCTTGCTTATTGCTGCTCTCTGCCTCGGCTCTGCTTCCGCACGTCCTCTCCGGGAGGCGGAGGAGGGCACTTGATACTTTTTTTGGTTGTGCCTTGTCTTCCCATCGGACTGAGCTTCATTTCGCACTGCCTTCTTTGGTAACAGCAACCTGAGGCTCACTCTGGCTGATCGCGTCCCCTTCGCTTGTATCGGGTGGTGAGACTTAGAGCCCGCCCCCCCCCCAATCCAAACTGCTCTCCCGGGACGAGGCTTTGTGAACACAGCACCCGAAAGCTGTGCACACCAGTGGGTCTGTCTCGCACGTGGCGCCCTCCCAAGTTCCCCTCGTTCCCCTTCGGTTCACACAAGACGGGTCCTTTCTTTTATTTTTCTGGCCAGTGTCTCCATTTTCCGCCTTGTTCACTATAATTTGTAACAGTTCACAGAATGCCTCTTCCGTTGGAGGCTACCCACGAAATTCCTCCCCACCCAGCCGCCCGGACCCACCTCCTCCTGGCCTTCCTTGTCATCTTAGACCCATAAGTTTTCTCACCCGTCTGCACTTGGATCTTGTTCCCCCTTCAGCATTCTACACATTCTAAATATCGTAATCTGTGATTCAGCTCTGTGTTGTCTTTGAAACTGTGAGCTCCTGGAGAGATTGCTTCCTATTTGTTTTACATTTTCTCCCCTCTTCCCATCTCAGTCTCTGAAAACAGTATCTTTACAACAAACAAGGCCTTGGAATGTTTACTGAATAAATAAGCTGGAAGCGCTACAGTGGAAAGAATGCCAGGTTTTGTAGCAGAATCCTGAGATTCAGTTACCACGCCAACGCTAAGCCATCGCGGTTCTTGCACGAATTGTTTCTGGGTCTAATTTTACTTATCAGAGAATGGTAATGAACAAGGCGGGTGTTCTAGGTCGGGCTGCCGTCACATCACATAAACTGGATGCTTATGTGACAAATATATATATTTTTTCTCACATTCCTGAAGAGGGAAGGTGAGATCAAGCCATCGGCAGAGCCGGGGGCAGGGCCAGGTCTCGTCTGCTCGCAGAGAGCCGGCTCCGTTACACATCACATCATTTCTCACCCCTGTTCTCATCACTATTAGTTATAACAATTTAGAGACAGTTCTTAAGAAAAGAACCGTGCTTAATCTCGTTCTGATACTGTTTTCTATTTTCTGAATTCTCGAGGAAGTTGAGATCATCAGCAGAAAACCAGTTAGAGACACCATCTCTGTCAAATATGTCCTGAAATAGTCAAGCAGAACCATACACAAGAAATTAGAAGAGAAGCAGACCTATTCACGTGCCTCGAGACATTCCCACGGGCAACTGCGAATATATCTTATGTTAACTTTTTGGATGGCACAGAAGACAAGGAGCAAACAATAAGAAAGCTTTATGAAGCTCGCTCGCTAAGTTCCTTTTTCAGAAATAGTTTCTGCTTGGCTTCTCTCAAAAAATGGAGAAATAAATCACAGGAAAGTTGATTGATTCTGTTAAGATCTACAGCCACAAAACAGGTGACAGACACATCTAATCTCATCTGCTGGCACATGCTCAAGCTCCTTTTCTTAGGTAGAAAATTGTGTCTTTCGTTTTTCAAAAAGTAGAGGCGCAACTCATTTCCAAAAGTAGAATACTACCTCATTACCGGACCTACGCTCATAAAGCACAGGCCTGAACAACTGATCCCACATGATTCCTTTTTGCCCGTTTAAAATAAGAATACACTTACAGACACTATAAAATCCATTGAAAATCCCTTAGGCTATCATTTTTTTTTGTAGCTGTGCACATTTTATTATGTGTCAATTTACACTTTTTTGATATTTTGCTCACAAGTTTAGAGATTATAACCAGTCTTTTTAAAAAATCATACTTTAATATCTGTGTTGTTTTTTCTTTAAAAGTCCAGTAGCACAGTACATTTTATACAAGTAATTTAATAAGAAGAAAAACAACAAAATGTATTAAACAGTTGCAGATAATTAGGAGACTCAAAACTAGAGAGAATAATTGCTATTTCAGACAAAATGACAGAGATAAATGTGAGTGATTTATAATATCCTTCAGTTCTATTGAAAACCACTTTTATCATTTTCTCCTCCCCCACCATTGTGCAATGGGATATTATTATTAAGTTTCATTTTTCATTGTTAGCCTTGATCTCAAAGTAGAGATTTCCTATAGTTATGATTATTGGCTCGTAGAGAAAAGAGAAAATGAATTCTCAGTTTACAGCAGGCCTGCCGTACCCACACCACCAAAAGTCTCGCCATTAGTATATATGAGGGACAGTCACATACTTGAAAAACAACAAAAAATACTAATGTGTATCTGAATTTTTAGTAATCTTGCAGACTGTCTAATTGGGGCTGAAAGTAGGATACTTCCTGACGGTATCTTTGACTCACCTAACTCTTAATATCGGATGTCTTTTACAAAAAGGTAGGCTATCATAACAAATAATATAACAAAGGAAAAAAGACACCAGCAAATAGAATATAATAACAATCTAACAACAGTTCATTTGAAAACTGGGGATATACTATTTTGAGTTTAAAGGAGAAAAATAACTTGTTAGGATAATAATAAGTGCATTTGAAATAACTGAAAGAGAATAGTTCTACAAGCTGAGAGATTTTTACATAAAATATTTACTAAGTCTACTAAAGTGAAAGAAAATCATTCTTCAGAATTTCTAGAAAATTTAACAGGTGAGTCTTTTTCTCTTAGAATTTACTCTGCTGCTTCTAAATTTCTTTCACACTTTAAGTGTATGTTTTTTAAAATGCAGTGATAAAAATATTGCATTTGTTTTGTCCTCAAAAATCTAATTTAAGAATTTACCTACATTAATAAAAACATATAAATTATTCTTACGTTAGTACTTCTGAAACACCTGCATTCATAAACTAAAAGCAAATAATAAATGTTACAGCTTATTTCTCTTTATGTTAGCAAGGTATACTGAATTGAAATGTTATTTTTCAGTCAACTGAAAAATTAGGTTTTTAATCAGTGATTCTTATGAATAAAATGATGGACATTTGCAGAATAAAAGCTGTAAGCATTTGACATTATTTCATGTTTCGAGAACTCTAGGTGAGTCCATTCTTGGTTTTCGTAAATGTAAACTTTTGTTTTTATGAACTTGCCGAAGCCTAGAACTGCAAATGATTAGGAACAATACACAGCTCACTCAGCAGACTCGTGCCGAAAAGCATCACAACAGAAAGCTTTTGCCCAAATCCACCAAAAAGGAGCCACGGCTTTCTTGGTGGGTCCGTTCACAATGAGGCGCCAAGAAATTCCCTCTCAAAATTCAGTCCCAAGAGCGGAGCGAAGCGTCCCCCGCGCCGTGCAGGGGCCGCAGCACTGGGCGAGGGATGACGCTTCTGGGCGCGCCGGGCCGGCGGGTCCGGGCCGACTCCGCAGAGCGGGCCGTAGGTTCGCTGGGGCCGCGGAGGGGCTGCTCTCGGGAATCACCTGCAGCTGGCAGTTATGTCCGTGGCCACCTGTGTGTCTCTCGATGAGCGGGCAGCACAACGCATCGCCCGCGCCCGTGGGAGACTCTGGGCGCGCTGGCCCGCGGGGTGCTGCCCGGGGCGCGGACACTGGGCAGGTGTGGGGTGCGGAGGGCGAGGCTGCAGCTCGGGCCGGGCTGACGGGCCCGAAGTTCTCAAGGCTCAGTTTTCACAGGTGAGCGGAGGCTCCCGAGACTGGGCCAGGGGTTCTGCTCACGGAGGCCAAAGACTCCCAGATGAGGGAGTCTGGGGAGGAGCGTGGGGAGGAGCGCGGGGAGGAGTCTGGGAAGGGGTCCGGGGAGGAGTCCGGGAGGAGCCCGGGGAGGAGCGTGGGGAGGATCATGGGGAAGGGTCCGGGGAGGAGCATGGGGAGTAGCCCAGGGAGGAGTCCGGGGAGGAGCCCGGGGAGGAGCGTGGGGAGGAGCGCGGGGAGGAGTCTGGGAAGGGGTCCAGGGAGGAGTCCGGGAGGAGCCCGGGGAGGAGCGTGGGGAGGATCATGGGGAGGGGTCCGGGGAGGAGCATGGGGAGTAGCCCAGGGAGGAGCCCGGGGAGGAGCGTGGGGAGGACCATGAGGAGGGGTCCGGGGAGGAGCATGGGGAGGAGTCCCAGGAGGAGTCGGGGGAGGAAAGGCCGCCTTCCAGCGAGACTGGATCCCGCACCGCACCGTCAGACGCGGCGGGGACCGCCCTCCCCCCCACCCCCGTGCCGCCCGTCCCCCGGCGCCCGCCCCTGCTTAGGCCCTCCGCTCTCGGTTTCCCGGGCCCGGCGCCCCGTCTCCTCTGTCCCCTCCGCTGTGCCCGGAACCGGCCGATCTGCCTCCCGCCTCCCGTCTCACCGGCGAGCATGAACCCACTTTGCTTTGCTCCCGCCGTTCTCGAAACCGCTTTCCTTTCACCTAAAGTTATCCCACAGGAAGACATCAGAGACTTTTGTGGGTCCGTGTCTGCAAGCCACCATCTTGTGAAACTTCTCTTATCGAAGCCCGTTCCGGAATCCATCTCGCGCAAGATTCCATGGAGAGCGCAAGGGAGGCGGGCGCGGCCGGCCAGGCGGTGTCAGGAGGGGCTCGGGCGACCCAGGGCACCGGGCACGCCCTGCACGGGCAGCACCTGCGTCCGCACGCGCGTGTGGCACATGCCGGTGCAGCAGGGAACCGCGAGGGGCTGAACCACGAGAGAGAAGAGGAAAATGCCTGGTGCCGCCTCTTTCAGGAGAAAATTAGAACGGTGCAAGAAGGAAGAGGGAACATGTCCCCGTTCATCTCTATCTTGTGGGCTATGGCCCCTCAGAGGGGAAAGACAAGGCGCGACTCTGACGTGGGGCCACGTGAGTCTGAACGTGGACCCGGTCGGAGCCTGCAGGGCCCCAGGGACGGGGCGGAAGAGCCGGGAGCACAGACAGCCGGCAGAGAGGCCTTTTCTGCGCCACCGCCCGAGGGCCCGGGCCCGCTGCTGCTCTCAGGCAAGCGTGTGAGCCCAGGACAAAGCCGCCGAAGACCATAAAGGGCCTGGTTATGATGGAGTTTTTACTGAGTCACAAAGTTACTTCTTTCTGCTAGTGTTATCCAGGCGATTTATGAACTTGCCAGCCACAGAGCTGTAGATTAGCACCTTCAATTATCCATACCTGAAGGCTACCAATTAGAACTTCCTTCAAATTCCTATTTAGACATCTGTGACCATACTGCCTCTAGAAATTCAGGAAAAACTGAGCCAGAAATGGGAAGAAGATAGAATATACAATTAAAAGAGACATTCTTGATTTCCTTCTGTCTCCTGATTTCATAGAAAATTGCAAATGATTTTCAGAATGGTATTTGGAGTCTGTTCTTAAAAAAAAATCAGTCATCCATTTAAGTACTACTGGAAATATCTCTTTGAAAGGAAAATAAACTATTTGTTTCCTAGAACTGTAAATTTATATTAAAATGTCACATGGAAGTGAGAGTGTGAAGACATTACCCACTGGGAGAAAAGATTTGTAATCCGTGGATCTGATAAAGGGTGAGGACCCAAAATACATAAGGCATTCAAACAGCTCAGCAGCAAGAAAGCAACCGATTGAAAGTGATAAAGGCTATGGATAAACATTTCCCCCAAGAAGACGTGACAGCACTCAACAGGGTGCAGTGAAATGCTCAGCGTCACGGTCAGGACCACGCGAATCAGCTCCACGCTGAAGCGGCGCCTCACTCCTAGACTGTGACGGTGTCGTCAGAAGACTGAGGATGCCAAGCGCCAGCGAAGACACTGACCACAGGCAGCCAGCACTCCCTGCCCACGGGCACATGAGTTAGGACAGACAAGGGAAACCACGTAGAGCTTTTGCAGAGAAAACGCAGCTGCCCTACGACCGCACGAACACCACCGCGGGCTGAAGGCCTCGGGTTAGCTCTGCATCAGGTGCAAACACGCAACCCGGGTTAGCTTTAGGAAGAGACTTACGTAGCTTGTGTCTCGGAGGCTGAGGTCTAGACACACCGCACAGGCTCTGCTGAAGACTTTGTGTGTGTCCAAGGCGCGAGCTTGGGTAGCAGTCCGCAGAATCCATCTTACAGGGGCGGAGAGCCCCGGGGCCAGGCTGGCCCTTCGGTGAGGACATTCTTGAGAGGACAGCGGCGCGGCCGCGGGGAGCTCAGGCCGACCGTCCTCACCGCCGCTTCCAGGCTCCCGGCGCCCAGGCCGCCGCAGGACGGAACTCCATCCAGCCGTTCGAACGGGGGCGGAAGTCGGTCACTTGCAATGACGGAGGCTCATTGAGGAGCGTATGATAAGGGAAATAAGCCAGAGGCAGAAAGAAATATCTCACATGGTCTCTTGTGCGTGGGGAATCCGAAAGGCTGACCTCGCAGACGGTGGGACCAGCATGTTGGCTCGGGAAGGGCCAGGCAGGGTGGACGGGAAGGCTGGGCCAGGGCGCCTGGACTCCAGAGCGGGAGTCAGTCTGATATTCCTTGCACGGCAGAGAGGCTACAGTTCATAATAACTTAGTTACAAACCATCTCTGAACATTCTACAGACAAACGGTAACAGTATCACTGCAGTGTATTTCTTTGCAGCTTCGTGGAAAGGAGGAGTAGACACTGGATGGGATGGACACGGTGCCTTCCCTGATTTGATCATTACATCACACAATGTATATAAGCGGTAAAAGGCCCCACTTTACACTGGTACATTTGTGCGGCTAGTATGTACCAACTAGAATCAAATCAAGCCAAACAGATCTGAATAGACCTGTGTCTCAGCCAATCAGATCAACAAAGAGCACAATGAAGTTTATGGGTAATGCTACAAACATTCAAAAGAGTTCTTTGATAAAAGAAGGCTAATTCCAGGAGCGTGATTTACTGTGGTCCGGGCCGACGCTTGGGACCGAAAACACGTCTGAATAAAGCCGCCTGTACCGTGGTGTCACTGTCACTCTCGGAGCCACTCTTACACTTGACGCTTAGACTCCTTTGATTCCTAGCCACATGCCTGAAGTTCTGTTTTGCAAGTGGGAAAAGCTATCACTTTAGAAGTGATTTTTAAATCAAATTCCTCAGTGTAAAATACAGACTGTGAGGCTCGGATGAGGAAAATAATGATCTTTGATATCTTATTCACTCAATGTTAATTAACTACCATAATACCGTTAACCCCTTGTATATGTAAAATACCCAGAGATATTTCTTTCCAAGATTTTCGATGGGTATTCATGTCTTTGCTCAACATGGGAACTACAGATGGTAAATAGGGTTAGGGAGGGTAACAGTTTGGAGATGAATTCGCGTTTTCCAAATTCACACTAGAGCTGTCAAGTTCCTGGTGGAGTCTGTGCGGGGCCATTTCCCAGATGTATCAGAACTGCTTCATTGGCAGCAGTGCCCGAAGCTCCCATCCACGCCTCCTCCTCCAGACAGGAGCCGTCCTCCTTGGCAGGGGTGTGTTAGGGCCACAGACAAGCCTGGAAGCCCTGCTGCGGGTGCACGTTCGTGCCACGCATTCAGCGTGGCCTGGGGACCCCACACAGGGCAGGAGCTGGCAGCAGAGATGGGTTTGAATTCGGCCAGAGAAGAAGCAGCAGTTTGCCAAGATTTCCAGCGAGATGTCACGCTAACACACAAGGCAATCTTCTATTTTAGTTGGTTTGTCAGGGAGAACTGACCCAATAGACCATGTGGACATAGTTGCTGAGTTTTACTTTGTTTTCCAGCACACCATGAATTTTGCAACAGAGACAAGAAAAGAGATACAAAGGAAATGAACTGAAGGGTGTATCCAGTTATTCGCTGGGTGGATGATGGGAAGAGAAGGGAGCAGGAAAAGGGGTTGGCTGAGCTGACACTGGTGGCATCTCCACCCTCTGATTCTTTGCGGATGATCCAGGCTACAGCACAAGACTTGGAACAGAAATCCCAGAATTCTCCTTTCAGAAAGGCTTTGCCAAAATTTCTTTTAGAAAGAAGTTTTTTCAGTTCATGCAACTCACATTATTTATATACAACATGGAAGGACAATTCGTATGCAGATATTGTTGGCACGAGCTCAGGATTCAATTGCAAAAGCCCAGGATATTGATAGGGAACGTATCGCTGATTACTTCACAAGTGGTTCTCAGAAACTACTGAGGAATCTCCATAAATCACCACTATTCTTTTCTGTTTTATTCATCAGAGTAATCCTCACCTGATCGCCAAGCTCGGAGTTGGGGAAGTTATCATGCCTCCATCAGTCTGCCCGTCACTGTGCTTAGGTTACCTCTGACTGGCTGAACTGGTTCACAGCTCCGCTGCCCTAAAGGCAAATCCTCAGTCCCACCGCTCTGCCGGTGCCCACAGCACTGACTTCCCGCTCACTTACTCCACAGCGCTGACTGCCCCTACGACGATAATGTATGTGAACGCATTATTTGCCTATGGTCCACATCATTACCTACAGTGTAAATTTCATGATAAAGGGGAATGGGATAGGTGGTAGGTATAAAATGGATACTTGTCTCATGATAAATGAAACAGATAAAAATACAAAGCATTTTCAGAACCAAATTATAGAATGGTCTTGGCAGAACTCCACAGTGATATCAAACTTTGTGTAAAAATGTCAGCATTCTGCATTAACTGTTAAATAATCCTCAAGCCATTTATAGCAAAATCTAGATGGAAATCTGCATCCGTGAAGGACAATTAGTATATCAATTATGTCAGTTTATAAAGTTTTAGTTACAGAGGCTAATTGGTGGCATCTGCAGGTCAAATTTTATGTCTTCAGTAAAGGTATTTTTGTAAAATAAAAATGTTTACTGACTTTGGCTTCTTGATATAAAATGTATATTTAATTCTCTATTAGTAATAAAAATTAGTTCATAATATAGGCATGTCTGTTTTGCAAAAAAAAAAATTTTGAAGTTAAAAATGTGATGATTTGCCGGGCGTGGTGGCTCATGCCTGTAATCCCAGCACTCGGGAGGCAGAGACAGGAGGATTGCTGAGTTTGAGGCTTGCCTGGGCTACATAGTGAGCTCAGGGCCAGCCTGAACTACAAAGCGAGACCCTGTCTCAAAAAAAAAAAAAAAGTGATGATTTAAAAGACAGTTTACTGAATTTTATTTTCTACTGTAATTGTTATAATTTATGTTCATCATATAAAAATTCATCTTTAATAATCACTAAATTGAAAATAATCATCTTATAGAAAACAAAAATAATCCATACAATTTAAAATAAATTCATAGACTCTATAAAACTATACTTAACTACATCATCATATTAAGACTATTCCAGAAATTCATGGCATCCATTTTAATGTATTTTTTTGTTCGCAGAAAAATATATTTTATTATATTAAATAATGAAGGCTTTGGACCTAGTCATCCTGACAAAAGGTGGATGACAGATACAATTACTTTTAGTATATTTTAATGCTTCAAAACCACATTTGTTAAACAGTCACTATTCTTCCTTTGGGTTCAATCAGTGAGGCCCAAATTATACCCTTCCTGTTTGGAGAGTAGATTTTCAAATGTAGGTTAAAATTAAATTTTTATTGGTACATAATGCTGGTACATGAACACAACACATCTTATTTCAACCCTGGAAGCACACGGGCCCGAGTTCGATCCCCAGTACCACACACACACACACACACACACACACACACACACACACACACACGCACACAAAGTAAATAGAATGTATGATAGATTTTATGAAATAGGAAATATTCAAAGGGAATGTAGTAGGAGAAAGTAATGAGGCAAAAGAATAAATATGATTTGAAAAGAAAAAGAAAGTACCTGTATAGAAGGGGCGTGGGATTGTGGGGGTGGGTAGGGATATGGGTACAAATGAGAATTCACTTGTGTCATATACTGGTACAAATTCCTCACTGCTGACTGTGATTGTGAGCTTATTTCTGTTTCTGTCCTCATTATTTCCCCTCCCCCAACCTCTCGGTCCCTTCCCCCTTTGATAGAGCTCTATTTCCCTACCCTCTGCCATCTATCTTTATTTTGCTCTTTATTTTTTGAGTTTTTTATATGAAAGAAAACACATGATATTTAAACATGTGGGTCTGACTTATTTCATTAAACATCATGGTCTTGAGGGGAAGGCTAAGTTTTTTTAAATGTATCAAATGGTTAGGTGAAGTAGGCTACATGTAGCTGAAGAGAATCTAGTATTGAAATTGAGCTTTCAGCAAAAGAGAGCCAAAGGACATAACATTTTGAAGCAAAATACTTTTCACTCAAAGTAGTAAGCATTGAGGGAAGAAAGTAAGAATTTCATCAGTCATTTTTTAATTAAATGTAGTCAGACAAAGAAGAAGCTCATAACTTTCCTAATATGTGGACTCACTGTAACATTTCCATAATTTTAAAGACTGGGGGGAGAATAGGATAGAGCTGTGCAGAGGTGCTGTGTTACTGTGTCAGGGGACTTCTCAGAGAGGAGGAGCAGTTGTAACTGAAAACGTACATTCATGGATAGATATATGGAGTCCCCCAAAAAATGATTTCATTGAAAGTACAAGAACCCAGGAGGCCTCTGAGTGGTAGCCCAGGTTTGGAAGACTGAGTGGCAGGATGCCCTTAGGGCTCTGTGAAATCGACTTTTGCCTCTTCCCAGGCCCAATATGCTATCAACTCGAATATGCTATCAGCTGTCTTAAGTCACAAAGCCTTGGGAGCCTGGAGACTTTATTTCCCTTCATTTTTCCAGCGGTGTCTCACTGTATGGCCCAGCGTGTTCTGAAACACCCAGGCTCAGCAGACCCTCCTGCCTCAGTCTCCTGAATAGATGGACCCATCGACAAATACCACCGCCCTTAGGTTGACAGCTGTTAACTTAGAAAATATGGCTTTTTGGGAGGGACTTTTAAAAATTGGGGAAAAGAAGGAGAGTACTGAAGATTCTTAGGCAGTTATGCTATTTGTTTGACACTGTCACGGTGGATACTTGGCATTTTAATGTGGTCCAGCATTAGGAATGAGGCCCAAAGCAAGCTGGGGTTTGCATGATGGTGTCTCAGCAGGGTGGGAACCCCGGCCAGAAAGCACATGGGAAATTTGTACCCTGCTAATTTTTTCTTGTGCATATAAAACTGCTTTATGAAATGATCTATTTAAAAATAAAAAATTAATGCTTTTACTAATAAGCCATAAATTAAAAAAAATGGTTCTGCAAGTTAAATTACCGCACATGGTATGAATTGTTGAAATAATTTCTTTTTGGAATTTACATAATTATGCCCTTACCTGTGTTTAGAGGGAATACATTAAAGCTGATTTATTGTTTTCTTTACATTTTAATTTAGTCATAGGATACTATTACCATGATAAAGATATTTATGTGATATAAGGCACTTATTTTACTAATGTTAGTTAGATAAACCCTAATTGTTCAAATATCTTAGGGAATAGTTCCACAACTTTATAAGTTGAATTCTACTAGAATGCTAATAGATTTTCACTATTTTTCATTCCGTATGTCTCATAAAGCAAAATTCAACAAATGGTAATTAAATATGTCATGCAATCCCTTGAATTTTAGAGCCGCAGCTCTTAAAAAATGTATAGTGATTCAAAAATGGTCATGTGTTTAGAGAATAGATATTCTGGAGCAAATATTTTCTAGAAGAGTGGCGCCTTTTCCAAGATATGTGCCAAGAAATATTATTTGGAAATAGTATTTCCCTTATAAGTGAGTCTGGTAGGCGCAGCTGCAGAACTTGCAATATCTGGGTGGGAATGGTCTGGGTTCAGGGCTAGGACACCAGTTAAGCTGCCAGGCTTCTCTGACGGCACCCAAGCCCCGGATGTCTTCCTGATAAACTGATCTTCAGTGAAGGTAACTCAAGGTTAAACAGCAGTGGAGCCCGCGCGAGCTGCGGCGCCTTCTGCCACACTGTTGTCGCTCTGTCTTTGGACACCCGAGGCAGGCAGGTCTCCAGCAGGAGGAGGCCAGGCTGGGCGGGATCTTCCTGCGGGCTCCCGGCCAGCACCGGGCTGACCCTCCCCTCCCGTTTGCTGCCGGCGCGCTCACGGTTGGGCCGGCCGGCCGCGGGGCGTGAAGACGCAGCTCGAACCCTCGGAGGCTCCTTGAGCCTCCCTCTGTCTGCCTCCCGGCTCTCCTCTGCCTCGAGCGCCATGTCTGGCCCACAAACCTCCCCGAAAGTCAGGCTGCGCCGCGAGCCTTCGGGAAGCCAACAGGAAATACAAAGTACATGGCTTGGAATACAAAACTGGTGACGAGTTACTTGAGTTGGTAAAAGAAATGGCAATGATGGAGCCATTTTGGCGTCTCAGCAGCAGGAAATGTCTTTTGATGAGTCCTGGAGTTTGGAAAAAGGAAAGTGGAGTTCGTACGTCCTCGTAGCAATGGAAGATCATCAAGTGCGGTGTTGCACTGTGTTGTAAATTAATTTTAATTAAGTTATATAAAAAGGTCAAATTTTGCTGAACTTTATCATCAAGGAGGAAAAAGTATGAGAAAGTAAAGAAATGAAGGAAGCAAGAAAGAAAAGGGTAAAGGAAGGCCACCCCACTACCCCAGCACCCACCGTCTGCAGTGCGCTACACAGGGAATGCGTCTCGCACCTGCTGTCCCCTGGACACAGATGTCGAAGTCTCCACCCCAGACACAGTGCTGCAGGTGGGTTCGCTGGGCGGCTGGGACCCTCGGGAAGCTCTGGACAGGTCAGGATGGTTCCCACCCGGGGCTCGCTGGGCGGCTGGGACCCTCGGGAAGCTCTGGACAGGTCAGGATGGTTCCCACCCGGGGCTCGCTGGGCGGCCGGGACCCTCGGGAAGCTCTGGACAGGTCAGGATGGTTCCCACCCGGGGCTCCGCCGACCGCACACTGACCCTGTGGGCACCTCGGCCGGGGCGGCAGCCTGCAAACCCGCTGCCAGGAAGAATCTGCCGCCGGACTCGGGGTCCGAGCCCCAGCCGCGGACGGGCTGGCCCTGGGGGTGCCGGGCGAGGGCGGCAGCCGGCAGAGCTCCGGGCCCCAGTTCACGTCGCCCGACCGAGCCCTGGAGCGCTGGGCTCCGCCTTCCGTCAGGTCAGCGCTTCCACTAGATTTAGAATTATTTGACATCAAGACTTTTTCCTCCAAACAGTTATACAATTTTGATTTATTGCAGAATCACAGAGAGCGCTTACTCTTCCGAATATAAATACATTTTGCAGAATGTGGGAGAGCTAAAATGTACTATTTTATAAGATACTCAAGAAAGCCTATGTTTTAAAAATATGGAGTTTGGGGGAAAATTTTAACTACGAAAACCTTCCTAAATGATACTTACTGTTGAGTTAGTAAATACAATAATGCATAACTGTTTCAATATGAACACATGGGTGCCTCTCGTACCCAGGCAGTGCTGCCACCCTGGCTGGTATGCACTGCCAGCCTGCCAATGATCCAGCCTTTCTTAACTTTCAAAAGCCACAGTGCAAAGTTTCACCAATCAATACGTTACAGTGAACTAAATAAAATTAAGCCCCACTAGGCAAGTGCTCACAGTGGCAAAGAAATGTTCCCAGATTCTATCTCATCTGGACAAAAGCATTAGAGGGTAGAAGGAGGAGCTGGCGTCTTCCTAGCGAAGCGCAGAGAGCCAGGCGAGGTGGCTTGAGGACCGTCACTCAGTTACTGTGTAGCAGCCCTTAGACCGACTGCTGTTCTGCTCCATTCTGCTTCCCAGACCTGTGTTAAGTGGACAGTGGGGGTCCCACCCCACGACCCTCTACTAGGGTCATCGATTCCGTAGAACTAGGGACGCCAGGTGTTGCTCCTGCAGTTCGGCTGTGGCAGGAAGGTACTCTGAGCGGGAGTCCTGCTTTGCCAGGGGCATTCTGCATGGTCAGGCTCCGGAGCCTCGGCCTCCAGCCCTGTAAAACCAGTTTTCTGTGAGGCATTTGGAACACACAGGTGTCTTTCTCAGGAGGGCTTCCCTCCGGGATCCCGAGAGCAGAAACAGTCACACAACTGAACTCTTGATCCCGAGAGGATCACCGAGATGATGCGGACACACCAGCTAAACTGAAAGAACAAGAACAGGGCATAAATCAGCGGACGAGAGAGATGAGTACCAACGGGGAATTTTTAAAAACTGAATTCTTTATTGGTACATTTTATAGACAGCTCACAATCACAGTCAGCAGTGAGGAATTTGTACCAGTATATGACACAAGTTAATTCTCATTTGTACCCATATCCCTACCCACCCCAGAATCCCACACCCCCTCTATACAGGTACTTTCTTTTTCTTTTCAAATCATATTCTTTTGCCTCATTACTTTCTCCTACTATATTCCCTTTGAATATTTCCTATTTCATAAAATCTATCATACATTCTATTTACGTTTGTGTGTGTGTGTGTGTGTGTGTGCGTGTGTGTGTGGTACTGGGGATTGAACTCGGGCCCTTGTGCTTCCAGGGTTGGCCTGGTACCACTTGAGCTAAATCCCCAGCCCTTATCTTACAGTCTAGAACTCATTTACATCTACAGGTTCTCCAACGGGGAATTTTAACATGGGTGGGCCCCCATCAAAAACTGAAATCTAAAAAGTCAATTTCAACAAATTGAGTATCTCAGAAAACCTGATATAGAAATTGCAGTGTTAATCTCATAAGTCATGCTCATCTTTTTAGACGTGATACCTGCCGTTCATTCAAGTAGGTTTTCACTGTCAGATCAAGAATAAACTTTCTTTAATCCAAGGTAAAATTTTACATTTTGACACTCAATCTTTTTTCTTGGCATTTGGTCAGAGCTGAAAATCCAGCCAACCATGATTTTTTGACAGAATGACAAGAATACACGAAGCATCTCTCTCTCTCCCTTCCTCCCTCCCTCCCTCCCTCTCAGAAGTCTCTCTTGCTTTTTATGTTGAAATACTAACTAAATAGCCTTCTCAAAACATATATTGTAAACACCGAAGGTGTCACGGGGTTGTGCCTGCACATAAACAAAAACTAGTCCAAGTCAATTGTCCATCATTACAGAAAATGTGGTGGAAGACTGAGTAATGAGGAGTAAAGAAAAAATGTGATGGTAATAAAAAGAAGGGAAACAAAGCCTATGTATTTAGGGGATGGGGTTGTGGGGTGGGTAGGGGCATGGGAATAAATGATAATTAGATCGTGTCGTAGACTGGTACAAATTCCCCATGTTGAATGTGATCATGATGTGTACGCACAATGTACAAATAGAGATAAAAATTACTTTAAAAAGTATTTCAGTTTTGCAACTGTACTTATACTTGTGGCTACTAAACTCCTCTATTTTTAGTAGTATTTACATCCACATTCTAAAGACTCATGCTAGGAACTGTTTGCTGGCCACATCCCAACCCCAGACTTGGTGGGTGCCCTGCAGGGACAAAGAAACGGTGGAAAGATTCTCTGTGGGCCCGCGGCATCGTGGGCACCATTGCTTGAGACCGGGGACATCCAAACGGGAGATGCCTTTAATGGTAATTAACAGGTGAAGGCTGATTTCCACTTCACTGATAATGACTAGTCTATAAAACACAAACTTACAGAACCAATGTTACACAGTAAAGATCCAATGAAGCCTTAACGTTATCCATCAAATATCTAAGACAGCGCTCACATTTTCCAAGCTATTTCAGCATTTTAAAGAGCTAGTTTGTATGAATTACTAAACTGATTCCATACCTTGCATGGAATTGTGTTAGTATTATTATTATTATTATTATTATTATTATTATTGTTATTATTTTATTTATTTTTATTTTTTTGCAGTACCAGGATCGAACTCAGTTGCTTCTGCTTCCAAGGTAGGCGCAGTACCACTTGAGCTAAATCCCCGGCCCATGTATTTTTAACCTCCAGCTAACCTTCCTTCTGTTTTCCTGCCAATATTGGTCATTATTATTACACTGGAAAGTTTGTCCCAGAGCTTCCCACCTTCTGGACTTTGGGGCTGCCCCCAAGAGGCATTTAGCATGCTTCTCCGTCCTGAGTTTCCCAAGGACATGTGGATATGGAGTTAGTTACATCCATCATTCAAAGGAGCTGGGAGATTTCTCTTGTATTTATTTTTAATTCATTTATTCTTGGTTGTAATAAACTCATAGATTCTAATGTATTTCATATATTTGAGCCCTGTCATTATTATTATTATTATTATTATTATTTTGAGACAGGGTCTCACTTTGTAGTTCAGGCTGGCCCTGAGTTCGCTATGTAGCCCAGGCAAGCCTGGAACTCAGTAATCCTCCTGTCTCTGCCTCCTGAGTGCTGGGATGACAGGCATGAGCCACCATGACCGGCACTGTGGTATGTGGTATTGATTGCTGATTGCCAGTGGGCGTGAGTCTCCATGTCCAGCATTGTATGTGGTCACCGGGGATTGAACTCAGGACCTTGTGCTTGCAAGGCAGGCGCCAGAACCACTGAGCTAACCCTCCAGCCCTCAATATTATTTTTATAAGTAATCAGGCTATAGTATTTTGGCACCAATAGAAGCTTTCTTCAGCTGACTATTGAGTCATTTTGTCTTGAGCCAGCACTCTTTGAGAGTTTTCTTGCTTTCTGGTGTGGTTTGTTCTTCTCCCTGTGGAATATATTTGTAGTCTCCCTGGCAACCTCAAAGATACCCTTTCCTTTTCACCAACGGTCACATGAAGAGATGCGTTTTTCTTTAGGCTAAACAGTTTTTCACTGTGTATGAAGGATAATTTAACTTTTTACTTTTGTTTTTTCAAAGATTGTTGTAGGTCAGAACCTCGTCCCTGTGTGGAAGATCTGTATCTAGTATCGCTGCGTATTAGTCTAGCTTTCTCTCTGTGAAGTAGCGTTCCAAAGTCCATACACACAGTGACTTCACGTCAGTCACGGAGATGGAATTCATTGGAAATTTTCACTTGTGAAGATCTGAATGATTTACTTCTTTTATAAGGAGACACTTTTTGCAAGTGAATAAATTCCATTTCAGTGTCTGGTGATTCTCTTCTTTTTAATTAAAAATACATGGATCATTTCTCCCCGAAAAGTTATTGCTTTGCCTAGAAATGTAACCTGGAATATGTTTTCTTGGACTCAAATTGTTTCTTATAGTTAAATAGTCAATTTTGAATCTGGAATTTGACAGCTGATGCCACACGTGTACCATGGATCTGTTAAAACACGTGTTTGCATTACTTTTGTATAGATCTGAATTTTGGACACTATCCTCAACTCACATGTACAATATATAATGCATCCCAGATGGAGGATCTGCATTCACACTACATGATGTTTATAAGCTAATAATTGAATGAGAAACTAGATTTAAATAAAATGAGCAATAAATCTCATAGACACTTCACTAAACAAAAAGATAAACCAATGGTTAATAAACACAAGAAAAAAAGCTGTAAGCTATTGGACATTAGGGAAATGTACATTTAAGACAATATTACTATATATGCAGGAGAATAACAAAGCTTATAAAGAAGTAAAAGCAATACCAAAAATCTGGAAATATGCATGCAGTGTTTGCCACACATGTGGAACACCCAACACGCTCATGGATTATCTCCAGCAGTATAAAATGGTATATTCCTTCAAAAAGTTTTGATAATTCATCATAAATTTACATATGCATTTACCACATGCCCTAAAATTCCATTCAATATTATTTACTGGGGGAGGAAAAATCAAGAAAACCAATGTCTACCAAAAGACTTGGAATTCAATAGGCATAGTAACCTTAGTCATAATATCCTAAAGGAGAAACTCAAATGTGTGTCAATGGAATATGAGCTGTATGAGTCATATATCTTTATGCAATCGGGCACTTCTCAGAAATATAGGGATGAAGTAAAAAATACACTAAGCAAATGAAACTATTTATAAGAACTATTCATGGTATAAAGTTACTTGCATAAAAGACAAATGTAGTCTACAGTGTTGACCTGGTTTCAAAATTGTACTAAAAAAATGAAGCTCTTTGCAAGACGCATGTATTCATTACGTTATTTATAGAAACTGGTTACAATCTGGAGCAACATAAAGCAGGTTGGTGGCTCCCCGGGCGAGGGGAAAGGGTTTCCCCATAAAATGATAAAAGAAAACACTGCAGCTGAAGGCAATACTTTGCGTCCTGTCTGAGCTTTACTACTGACTGATGACTTATGCACATACATTTAGATAAACCAGTGAAATCTATCCTTCAAATGTATAATATTTTAGTCATAAGTTATACTTTAATAAAATTAAAAATACTTGTAACTTTGCCGTTTCAGAGATATAAAAGAAACCTGCATGGCCTGCAGTCCCCTGAGGTTGATCTTTCCCCCTGAGCCGGACATCCGCGAGCCCGACGCAGGGGCTGAAGCGATGGGAAACGAGGCGTGGCCTCTCGGGGTGAGGGGGCGTGGCCTCTCGGGTGAGGGGCGTGACCTCTCAGGGTGATGGGGCGTGGCCTCTCGGGGGAGGGGCGTGGCCTTTCGGGTGAGGGGCGTGGTCTCTCAGGGTGATGGGGCGTGGCCTCTCGGGGGAGGGCGTGGCCTTTCGGGTGAGGGGCGTGGTCTCTCAGGGTGATGGGCGTGGCCTCTTGGGGTGAGGGAGCGCGGGCCTGGGCGACAGACGGGGCGGCTGGGAGCCCTCTGTGCTCACAGGGGAGCTCTGGCTGCGTGACTGTGGCATCTGATGAATTCACACATGACAAGAAAACATGAGTAACACTTTGTATCAACTTAAAATTGTGGGTTTGATCCCATAATATAGTCAGGCAACCTGTACCTATTAGGGTAACTTGGGCAAAATACATATATATGTAGAATCTCTGCATAGTGTCTTTACAATTCACTATATATTTATTGCTACTGGAAAATATGACAAAATAATTACTATATTTGATAGGACATGGAGTAGTGTTATGGGCTGAATTGAGTCCCTCCTACCAAAGTAGCAAATTCTATTTTGATTCTAGAGGAAAAGGGCATGTTTTTCTTCATTTTAAATTAAATAAAATAAGGGCCAGGGACTTGGCTCAAGTAGTATCGGGCCTACCTTGGAAGCACAAGGACCTGTGTTGGTACTGCAATCAATCAATCAATCAATCAATCAATCAATATATCAATCAATATAGCTTCATGAAGTGCTAATTTTGAAAGCTTTACATGAAAGAAAAGTGAGGATTGCTTCACTCTACCACTTGGAGGTAGCAGGACAAACTTCCTGTAGGAAAGAAAGGAGCTTACGGTTCACTAGAACAAGGCTGCGTAAGGACAGAGTCACTCTGTCAGCCACCATGACTGGCTCTGGGGGGCTCTGTAAATATTTGTCATCTTTTAGATGACACCAGCAAAGCCAGTGAAGCATAAAAGATGAGTACTTATTTTACTTTAAAATGCTCTAAATTCAGATAGGATAGGTATACTAGGTTAAATTACTCTACATCCAGTTTAGGGAAAGCAAGTGATATATAAAATGATCAAATATTTATAAGTGTTTACAAAACTATGGGAAATACAAATAACACAAATTAATAATGTCAATAATAAAATAAAAATAGTATAAAATATTACTGCTTCAATAATGAATTGACATAACTGAAATGTAAAGGCAGCAAATGTACTGGGCTTTACCACAAGGAGACAATGCATGGTGATGTTCAGAACATTCTCAGGAAATTTGTTAGCAAGCTTACTTAAAAAATTCAGTTTAGTAAAATAAGTATATAAACATATTAACTTTCTCATGTGCCATTTGAGTCGGACCTGGATTTTACTCTTATTATATTTTGCTATGCGTTTCATTATGTTTTTATTTTATTTTTATTATGTTATTATCTAAAATAACTGTTAGGTATCCATATCCATCATTTTCTCTATTGTAAGAGTCTCTAATGAAATTGCTTAAACCATATTTTAATGCTAATTCCAATTTTAGGAAAACTGTATAGTTTTTGCCAGATGTCCTATTTTAGTGAGCATAAAAGCAGTTTTAGGAGGACGTGAAAGGCCTCCTGCGTGGCCGGAAGTGTGGAAGGCAGGTCTCCCACGAGGAGGCCTGTTCGCGGAACCCCCCGGCACGGAGGAGAAGGTGGCGAGCGTGCAAGCCTCGGGGTAGGTGTGTGTGCCCGGCCCTCCCTGTGAAACACACCTGCTGCCCCGCGGCGCACCCTAATCACGGCAGCGCCCTGAACTCTGCTCCTCTGACTTTATAAATCATTTGTGAGTTTGCTTATAAAAACCACCGTCCAAAGCTGCTTTCTCTTTCTACTGGTAGCGTCAGTCAGAAAAGTAACTATGAGCGAAAGGACACATAGAGTAGGTAAAGTCTCGGGAAACACATGAAATTACTTTCCCTATTTAGGTACCAAAGCAAATGATAAAAATGCTGCTAAAATAAATGATACACACACACGCACGCACACACAAACACACACATGCACAACTTTACTACCAAAAATAAAGTTGCTAGGATTTTCTTTAAGATAAAAATTACTAGCGAATATTATTTAGATCTTTGTATTTGAATGTTTCCTATTTTACTAAAAATGTCAGTGTTAAATGTCTTTAGGGCACTTTAGCTTTCAAATTATCACCCAAATTATTTAGACATAAATACTGAGTACACATATACATCTTTCAGATAAACAGGTACTCTAAAAAATCTCAGTGTTTTATCCTATAATAGTAACATGTTGATTATTTCGTGCCAACAGAAATCATGAAGTTTAATTACTATATCAGGAAATGGTTTCATATCTTTATGCTAATTAGTATTGTCAGAAAAAAAAATTAAAAAAAAACATTTAGCCAAACACCAACAGTTTGACAAAGAATAAAGTATACCCACCTACACTTTCTAAATGGGAGAATACTACTAATTTCTAGTTGATTAGGTTTTAAAAGTCTACAGAAGCAACAGATTCAACCTCTAGGGAAGTCACTCGTAATTTTTCTTGTTAGTCACCTAAAGAGGAGAAAAGACTGGAGGACAGAAAACTGGCTGAGATGATTCAACATATAAATAGACTGAAAATTCAGGAATTTGTTTTATCTCAATAAACACTAACTGCGTATTATAAATTGTGTAGTGTATCAAATAGTGCTAGGAAATCAATGGCTAATTAATAAGACTTACTTTTCTGTCATCAATGAGCTCTCAGCTCAGCAAGGAGGAAGACAGGTCATGGACTATGATAACATATATGATGACATATACATGCAGATGAAAGGCAGTGAAGAGGTAGTCACAGAGCTCTGAAAATCGTCTGTGCGGGAGAGACAGAGACTGAAGGGTGACGCAGAGGCGAGTCGGGAAGCTGCACCCTAAACTCCATCATTAACCCAGCTTTGACTTTTGCAGATGTAGACCTCTAAATCCTTGATGATCTACATTTTTAAGATTCATGTGGCCAGACATTTTATTTTAATCCTTGTACTTCTCAATCAATGCATGCCTTTTTAAATGTTTTCTGGTGTTTATAGTTTCTTATCCCCTACTCAGAGGTTAAGCCCTCTCTGGCTGTTTGTAATAACCACCCACATTTCATCTTACCTGTCTGACTACAGCCCCGTGTGGGGCTTTGGAAGCCAGCTCTGCGGCCTGCGCTGACTCAGGCTCGTAGGGTTGTTTCCCTGTTCTGTTCCTTCTGTCCACTTTTGGAAGGTTGGTCTGTGTTTGTGAAATCTAGAAATGTTACCAACCTAGACCCCATTACAGACTAAAGTCAGAGAGCAGTGTGCTTCCTGGTCACGTGTGTGTGAGTCAGGCCCAGGTGCGCACTCAGGAGTGGATGGGGTTTGCGCATGCTCCAGCGGACTCTTTCCTCCCCTCCGCCCAAAGCCCCCACCAGGACAGATAAGTAGGTTTTCGGATCAAGTCCTTCTGGGGACGACTGAGAAAAGGGGCCCTGAAGCGTGTGGATGCTCAGGGTTACACTGTAAACAGTCTTCAGCCAGCCACGGGTTCTGGAGAGGGCCCTAGCCTTCGTCCTGCTCTTCTCAGGCCACGTCAGAATAAAAAACAGATGCACGGTTCATCAGTGCACTCCGTGGGTGAAAGCCGGCACTGGTGTGTGTTCACTAGCGCAGCCCGTAGTGTCTGGGAGCTGGCCCGGTACCCACAGCTAGAACTTGTCATTATTCAATCGAACACGGGCTCACGGAGTGCCAGCCTCAGCCAGAGGCACCCTGGGACCACCATAAAGGGAAGCAAGGCGAAGCCACTTCATAACGTGTTATAACAACTCACAAAAATAAAGCCAGGACGATATTCACAAAACCTGAAGCATCTCCATCTCTTAGCTAAAATGAGCCAGTGAATTTTTTAACCAGCTACCCACGTTCTTTTCCACCTTCCCTCCAGACGCGTGCACTGAGACCCCAATCACGGACTCGCTCTTGCCGTCGTACTGCAGCCCGTCCAGCAGCGAGCCCTGTCTCCTGACGCTCTTCTCCCAACAGGCCCAGATCCTGTCACAGGTCGTTTCTTCCATCATCCAGCGGGGACAGTTCCTCCTCCTCCCCAGTGGGTGTCCCCTTAATGTCAGGAGAAATCAATCCAACTATGGAACTGTACTCTTTTGCTGTTCTTTTGGTAAAGGGCATTCACAGACTCTACTTACTTTATTTCTTCACTATCATAACTGATTTTTCAGATCCTAGCTTAGTAAAAGAGGGGGCAACACTTGAAAAACAATTCATTCATCCTTCCCACTTCTGTTTTGCAGCAGAAGCACAGTGTAGAATATCTAAAACGCCTTTTTGTAAACATTTCCTGCAAAATGCATTTACAACGATCTATAAAAAGCAGGAGGAAAACAAGCCAAATGCATTGAGTGTAGGCTAATTATTTAATAGTACATTCGTTTTATGGCTTCAAAACAATAAATACAAGCTTAGAATTAATTTGTAAGTGGAAAAACTACTGGGCAAGCGGAGGAGCGTTCGGTGTCCTGCTGAGAGTTTTTCTGCATCCCCTGAACCTCAGCCACAGATGAGCGCTCCGGGACGGCAGCCAGGTCAAAGCTGCGCAGCCAGAGCCCAGCGCCAGCGGAAGCCGGACGCTCTGGTGGGCGCCGTCCTGACACTGACCCGGAAGCGCTTACTGTTTGGGCACCGTGTTGCTTTAACACCTCGCTAATTTTTGCTTTGTTCATTTGTGCAGTGCACCACCTCTATATTATATAAACTACATATATTATATAAAAATGTATTATATATAATATACATATTGTCTATTATTATATAAATATATTATATAATATATGTCACGTATTATTATATATTAATATATTATATATAATTATTATATACTATTATATATTATATGTTATATATTATAATATATTATATTATATATTATTTGTGCAGCACACCACCTCTATATTATATAAACTGCATATAGATGCACAAAAGTTTTTAAAAAAATAATTGCTTTCTATAAGTAAGTCATTCAATTAAGATTGATTGTTCTTACCATATATAGATGGAATAGTCTTCAAAATTAAAATCATTGAGAAAAAACATTTCCAAATAGCAGGACTCTTTATGAGCACTCAAGTCAGCTATAACTGACTTTAAAATGGATCATTAAATATTTGTTGATTCTGACATTGTAGTTTCCTCCTTCTGTTTTGGAGTGATTACTTATTTTTGATCTGCAGCTTTCAGAGGTTTTCTATGGTCTTTAAGAGGAGCATAAGCTGTAACATTTCCTCTTAGAATCTCAAAAGAATTACACGGTGCTTTTTGTATAACACCTAAGACGCCTGATGGGACTCATTGGGGAGCAGGAAAGCAAGGAGTGAGGAAAATCCCAGAAATTGTGAGAAAGTACAGAAGGTGGAGAAATGCAGTGGATGCCCCGCTAAGAGAAGAGCCAGGTGACGCCGAGGGAGGAGAAGAAACAAGGGAGGAGAAGGGGAGACCCCAGAGGTGGGCAGGAATGTGGGTGTCTCCTGGGATTGCAGGGGGCTCGAGGGCAACAGAGCCATGGGCCAGGGAGTGGAGAAAAATTCAAGATGGTGACACACACCAACATGAGACCACTGTCCACGTGGGCCCGTGTGTTCCTGTTTAGGAAGCCCCGTGCTGACACAAGTGGCACCCCCTCTGCCCACGAAGTGCTCTGTTGGAGAAGTTTAGAAAGCAGACTGTGGGCCCAGCGTGGTTACAATGAAGCAAATTTGAAAATATAGGGCTGGGGCGTTTAGCTCAAGTGCCTGCTTTGGAAGCACGATGACTTAATCCCCATAGCATAGAAAAGAAGGAAGGAAGGAAGGAAGGAAGGAAGGAAGGAAGGAAGGAAGGAAGGAAGGAAGGAAGGAAGGAAGGAAGGGGAAGGGAAGGGAAGGGAAGGAAAGGAAGGAAGGAAGGAAGGAAGGAAGGAAGAAAGAAAGAAAGAAAGAAAGAAAGAAAGAAAGAAAGAAAGGGAAAGAAAGGAAGGAAGGAAGGAGAGAAAATATAAGGTGATTCTAATTTATTAGCATTGTTCTCTGTTTCATGAATATCTTTACACAATTTAAGGCTGAAAACCAACCTGTAATCTTCTCATATAATATCAATCTCTTCAAAAAATGTGGGGCAAGGGTTATAAAATAAGGGAGGCAATGGATATATATATATATATATATATATATATATATATAATATATTATATATATATTGTATCAGATTTTTGTATGGACACACCTATAGAAGTGTCAGACTCTTAGATTTAGGGTCTATCAAATCCCCACCCCAGTCACAGAGCTGCCATCCATAAACTGTGTGTGGGGCCTACATCTCCACTGCTCATACCCACTGCCAGCAGCCCTGCTAATTCGCCTCCACATATTTAACTGGCAGGGATATGATCTGCCGCCCTTACATCCTGACTTAACCTCACATTCTTTTTGCTCCGGACCTTACCTCAGGCCTGATTCTTCCTGCATTTCTTTACCAGCTGTCTCCAGTTCCCATCCACTCCTCCCTATGACTTTCCTCCCACTTCAGGTCTCTGCCAGTCACGCTCTTCCCAGCGCAAACCCAGCCTCAGTCCTTCTCGCTGAGCCATGGCCCTGGTCTCCTGTTAGTCCATCTCCAGTGTCTGTCCTCGGTACTTCTTGATGTTTCTAACTCTGCTAAGGTTTCCCTTCCGCATGACCATATATTTTAATCTCTCAGAAGCCAAAATTAGTTCCTTGATGGTGGTCAGAGTTCCATCTGAGCTGCACCCTTTCTTGGGCATCTTCTTACTCTCTCTGGCATCTTTTCTTGGGCTTCTCCATCACTGGGACCCAACACGTGCTGTACGTCCCCGACATCCAGTGCTCTGCGCTCCACCTCAAGGCTCCCGCCGGGCTGGACTGTGCACAGATCTCCTCTCCTTTCCTGTCTCTACCTCTGTGTGTCCCTGCTCTCTGCCCACAACGCAACCTGGGTTTGCCCACAATCATAAGACAGGAAATCGCATTTATGATAGATTCATCCAAAGATAAACTTCACCAAAGACTGGATTTTTTTCCACTCTGTTTAATGATAAAGTCCAAGTACAAAACAATTGTGCTTACTGCCAAATGAGTACTCCGCACGTACTGTGGTTGTGAAATGAATAGATGAGATTCCCTAAGAGTTTAAAATTTCTGCCATTCTGGACAATGGTGCTCAGACATTTGCGTTCCTGCCTCAGCTGATGTCTTCTGCTAGGTACGTCCATGGCCACATCATTGCATTCAGTTTGTCTAATGACACAGGTATTGAAATCTGTGCAGGGAGGTGACAGGAGCTGTAGAATCTTCTGTAATTTCTTATAACTTCAGTGCAATTGTTTATTATGTATAATATTGCATCCAGAATGAATACATCTATAATGCCTCAGCCAGGTGAAATATTGATATACATATGTGCCTAAATTTTCTTCCAGGGAATTTTCTGGAATATTCTATGCAGCTGTGGCCTAGAGCTCTTTTGTATTTTCCTAAGTTCCAGTTTCCCTAGGATTTCTTGCCAACTACATACTCTTCTGTTTTCTGATGTTTATAAAACTTGTTTATCAGTGGACAGAAACTCCTTGGTACAGGTGCCTGGAGATTGCTGCCACTTAATGAAGGCAGCCCGGTAATGATCTCCCAGGGAACCATCTGCCCTGGCTCAGCTCTGGAAAGACTAACAAGATGGAGGAAGACTGGCAGAGACTGGTTTACAGTCAGGGGAACTGCTGAAATCTTTGCAGAAAAAGCCAGCATGCTATCCTCATAAACAAGTCTTAAAGGATTCAATCTGTTCACAACCTTCGGTTCAAGGAAAAAACTTTTACACAATGGTTTCTTAGGAATTTTATTCACAGACAGGTTGCAGTGAATCACTTCAGAGGCCCTAGAACTCCAAATCTCTGAAAGGACTACAGTCTGCATTTGAAAAGCTCATGACAGTAATAATTGAAAAACTACCTCTTAAAATGCTCCATTGAGGTCAAAATTAATTCATGAGTTTCTTATTTCTAATCACTTTTGCCCAGTAAGAGATCATTTGGATAGGCCTTGTATCAGAGATACAAGAAGTTCCTCAGAGACACTTCTCATGTTAAACCATCCTATCCTTTTAATTGAGTAGAGCAGAGAGGTGAATACCACTGTTTAACATTTTCAGTTTAATTATACATGACCTTGGAAATGGCAGCTAAGCCAGTAAGTATATATTTCAAGGGAGCCATGCTATATGTAATTTTTATGAAGAACAACATGTCACAGTAGTTATGAGTGTTTATTAAAATACTTCACAAACAAGATTAGACATCCATTAAAATATGGTGTATAATTACTTTTTCAATCCACAGCTTCCAGGACTAAATTTTATGGAATAATTTTTTTTGCAGGCTACATTCTGCCTTCTGCTTATATTCCTTATAGTATTTTTCTTATTTTTTCTTTTATGAGGTACAAAGATTGCTGAAAAGAGATATGTTTATAGAAGGTTCTTTTGGGGTGCTGTCAGTATTGCATTTGTTTTAAAATCTTACCTAACACTGTCCTCAAATGTTATATTTTGAACTCACAGAGCATACTTTAAATTTCTGCTACTTGATCCTGTATTTAGGGTAAATATAAGGACTACGTGTTTTTTTCACAGAGAAAATGTGTTAGCTAACTTCACGTTGCTCTCAGAAATACTTGAGGTATTTAACTCATATGAAAAAACTTTCACTTTGGCTCAGGACTTTGGAGGTTCCACTATCAAGGCTGCGTGGAGGGAATTCTTGGAGATTCTTATGATGCTGTCGCTTTACCGTGGGGGTTTGCAGTGAGCAAATTATGCAGTCCCAACACCAAGGAGCAGAGAGAGGCGGCCCCGCCCCTCAGTGCCCATGGAGACACCCTCGGGCCGGACTCCTAAAGGATCTCCATTCCCACCAGCACACCCTGGGCACTGCTCTGCCCAACTGCAGCAGGGACTCGCCAACTTCTCGGCATTATGGTCCCTTCAAGCCAACATGGCCCAAATCTTTTGTACACATGGAAGCAGAGGTTTGCAAGCCCCACGTGAGTCGGACATCTAGGGAGGGGGGTTACCTGATTCTGAAATGCTGGCCAAGTTCTTCAAAAAACTCTCAAATATATTTTAAAATACGTTATAATTCATACTGTGCAAATCTAAACTTAACATACTACCCTACAGCACTTCAAAGGCTAAAATAGGAGGTGGTCGAGTGGACCGACTAAATGATTAGCAAGCCATTTAAGAAACGATTTGGAGTCCGAGTACGTGTGTTTTCTTTTCCGATCTGTCAGCCTGTGACATGCGGAGGACTCAGAGAGAGGCAGATGTCCCCGGGCGGTCTCCAGCACTTCGTTCTCTTATCCCTTCCCCCAACTTCCCTTCGGGGCCTCGACGCATTTTAGTGAATGAGCAGGCAGAGTATAAACCTCTGTGAGTCTCACGGTTCTTCCAGCGCCTCTGTTCGTGCCGTCTGGCTGCTTCTATATTCACGAACATTCCCTCGGACACGCGTCAACAAGAACTCACTGGAACCGGAGACACAGGTCCATGTCTGGCGACGCTGGCAGACTGACGGCAGCGCGGGGCGGGGGCGCTCCCTGTGCCTCGCGTGCTATTCTGCGAACAGGCAGCGTGGTCATCTAGACTAATATCCTTCTCAAAAAGAGACTATTTATAAGATAAATTTTAATCAAACAGGAACGGAAATGAGAACCTCGTTTTGAAAAGGTCAGTTTATCTTGCACAGAACTGATACCTTTGGGAAAACCAGAAATAGTAACAGCCTATCAGAAGAGAAGGGGGAAGGAAAGGGCAGGAGGAAACGGGGAGAAGAGGGCACAGGATCGGGAAGGACAGAAGGGGGCACGACGTCGGCTCAGACCTTCGTGGTACAGATCCCTGGGGCACTGCCATCCGCCCAAGATGCGCTCTGGTGTCTAAGGAGACAATGCCACTCCCGGGAGAGTTACTGTTAAATACGACTCATGCTACCAAGGTCACGTGCTGCCAAGGTCACGTGCTGCCAAGGTCACGTGCTGCCAAGGTCATGCTCCACAGCTCCGCGGGTCCAGGGAACATCCAGGTTTGGAAAATAGGTAGAGAACGTAAGCAGCATATATGGAAACGTCCATATAGATGAGGAGAGCTAGCCATGTCCTCCCTCAACACAAGGAAAAACAAAGGAGGACCCTGGGGAGCATGTGACCCCCCCCCCGCACACGTCTGTCATCTGATTTTCCATGTCACACATTATACCGCGGAGCATAGGTTCTGTGTTAGTCATCGCAGAGGTGACACTGGAGTGGAGGCCAGCGAGTTTTCTGCACGAAAAGGTAGTAAATGGGCAGGGGAGGGAGAGGACCCTGGAAAAGGAGATCAGTGAGGATATAAAAATCATAAGGTTGCTGGGCGTGGTGGCTCACACCTGTCATCCCAGCACTCAGAAGGCAGAGACAGGAGGATTGCTGAGTTCCAGGCTTGCCTGGGCTACATAGTGAGCTCAGAGCCAGCCTGAACTACAAAGCAAGACCCTGTCTCAAAAAAAAAAAAAAATCATAAGGTTTAGCACCACAACAGTGAACAGAAGGCCGGGTGTGGCGACATAGTCCTGAAATCCCAGGACACTGCCCGGCAAAGGCAGAAAAATTGCAAATTCAAGCTCAGCCTGAGCAAGTTAGTGACTTCACAAGACTCTATCTCAAAATTTAGAAATAAATACAGGGATGGGGGTAGTAGTGTGGGCAGGGACATGGGTTAAAGTGAGAATTAACTCATGTCATATAGTAGTACAAATTTTCCAATGCTGAGTGTGATGGTTATGTATATATAAAATGTACCAATAAAGAAGTCAATTTAAAAAAATTAGAAATAAAAAAAACAAAAAAAAATGCTGGGGACATAGCTAAGTGCAAAGGTCTAGGGTTCAATCCCCTGTATCTTCTATAAAATGCTTGTTCCTGTGCAGCATAATGGAGCCCTGGAAAATGAAGAGATCTGAGTTCGAATCTCTGCTCCTGCATTGCAGACCTAGGCCAAGCAGCCTGCTTCTCTGATTCTTGCTGTTCTATGACACTAATTGGATATTAAATAACCTATATAACAGTCAACAGGGTGTATTCAACTACTAATGTACTCTGAGAGTAGGGGTTGTTGACATGAAGATATTTTAGGAACAGAGTACAGGAACGAGTATAGTATTTTTATATTATAAAAATATAGAAAAAGAATTAGCTCTCATGGTTATATAATTTCATAGAACCCTGTGGTTTTCTTTTGTAGTATAATTTGTTTTCTGTTTTTAAGGATTTTTGATTTGTTACCACCTGTCGATGACCAATTTCCATACTACTGTAAGTGGCCAGCAACTCTTATGAGCAAATGACTTGACTCAGAGTGAAAAAGCACAGGTTAAAATTTGCTGCGGAATCCGTGATCTTGGTCTTTTTTATTTACAAAATGGGGAGGAATTTCAAGAGGTTGAGGCAGG
>PVIC010002944.1:0-72937 GCA_004025085.1 Thryonomys swinderianus
GGGGATTAGCGTGCCATTGTTGTTCCGAGGGTGACTCTGTACTTGAAATTCTGGGGGCACAAAAGCGAGTCTCACTTGTTCTGAACACAAAGTGATCTAGATAAAAGGGCCGCACAAAGAGGAGCTCTCGGGCGCATCCCTGGTATAATTGCAACACGCATTCTGAGGTGATCCGTTGGAAACTGTCAACGCCCCCGGGGACTTTTGTTTTCATCCTCTTCCACCGCACCTGGCCGGGAAAGTTCAGCTGGTTCTGAATGTAAACCAGTAAACACAAGTCACTGGGGTGTGAGCGAGGCTGTGTGTGTCTGCGGCTGTGTGTGTGTGTGTGTGGCGGTGTGTCCCCAAGTAAATACATCCTGCGCGTCTTTCCTCTCTCAGTTAGCAGTCAGTAGCGGTTTGGAGGAGTTTGTTTGGGTCCAAATGAGAAATTAAGTGCGGATAAGTAAACTAAGCTGCCAGAGGGCGACAAGATGTTGAGTGAATTGCTTTTAGATGAAACAAATTAAGGAAACGAGGGAAGACAATCTGCTTCTCGCATTATTAGACACGCTTGGAGTTCAGAAGAAGTGACATTTTTGAAATGCTAATTTCTTAAGCATAAGGAATGCACCTTATTTACTGCTTTATGCAAACAGAATAAAGATATAGGGTGGGGGTTCCTGTTGTGCACGTCTTTTAAGATAGTTATTAGAAAAATTGACGAAAGAGGACTTATATGGCTTGGGGAAAACCAGCTGTGGAGAGATTTTTTTTTAGTAATTCTAGAGGACCTTGCCTCATTTCCAAAAATACATTTCATATAGAAATATTATAGCTAAGACCTTTAAGTGGCAATGATAAAGCCTTTGCTACCCGAAGGAATAATTTTAAAATCTCTGCCTTTCTCATAGGATGGGGAATTATCAATAAAACCTTTCCATGGAGATAAAATACGTAGTAGTCATGAAAGTGGTGCTCTTGCAGATCTTGATGTATATGTGAATAACTCCACTTGCGGTTTGTTCTCTGCAAGCTATTTAGTCCTTTTCATTTTATAAAATTAATACAGTCTGTCCCATATACTTAGGTATATTAGTATGCCTCCAAACCTTGAGTGTTTTGACATTCGAGAAAAAAATGTTAATCAGACTTAGTTAAGAGGTAAAAAAGTGTTCAGTATATTTTTCATAAAAGCACCAATTATTTTCTAAGATGTCTACTGTAAGCACATCCATGGATATGGTGTCTTCTTTGTTCTTTTATTCTGAAATTCTTATATATGTTAAGAATGCCTTTCAGAAAACATTTTTCCCTTCAAGAAAATTTTTAAGTAAATTAATTGCTATTGATATAAATGCCAATTACTTGAAATACTATAACTTTTGGGCTGTTATAATGAAAAAGAATAATTTTGGTGTGTGAAGTTTGGTGTGTGTTTTTTTTTCTCATAAACTTAACTCCCTTTATTTTAATCATGCATGCATGGAAAATCAAATTTTTTGAAAATCAAGGCACTTAGCACTTTATATGTATTTTCATTTAGTCCCTGGAAATGTGTCTTAATTAGGAAGTTACATTAGAATATTTACTAGGGCACACACTTCATGGAAGATTTATGTATTTTTTTTTTCTAACCTGAACACAGTAAGTTTGCATTGGCTGGCCCTCCGAGTTTGCATTCATCTGAGAGAAAATCATGTTTCCTTGTCAAAGGGGATTCAGATATTTAGTATTCATGAGCTTTCCTCCCATTTGTTCTTAAATAGAAGTCTATTTATCATCTATCTTATGCATTCACCTTTTCTATTACTGTAGATCCCTTACATCTTACTATTTAAATGTGAATATGTATCTTCCCTTCTACCACTAAGTGTACTCATTGTTTTGTGTGTCTTTCCACAACCTGCCACTCGGCCCCTGCAGGAGTCCTCTGAGCCAGTTTTCATTCCTTCTTTCTGATAAATCTGATATGGCTGGTTGGCTGAACAATCACAAGCCATTCCATGGCTCAGATTTATTCCTGAAAGGAAATAAAACGGCATCGATCCAAGATTACCACACATCTCAAGAGCCCTGACTCCAAGGCCAACTCTCCTCAGAGAAGTCCCTCTTCGCCTTTCTTTCTCTTTTTTCCTCTCACTGAGGAAACCAGGTGGGCGACTGCTATTTAAACACTGCCAGCAATGCCAGCAGTTCTGCCCTGAGTATCCTCCACAGTCTGATGGTGAGAGTCGTCCTGAGATTAATGGTTATGGAAGGTGCACATTTGACACAATATAAATTGAGTTAGGATGTTTTAACATCACTGTGCTTTGAAGCACTATCATTTTCATATTTTGCCAAATAAGTTATTAAGAAAAGCTAACCTGTATTTGAAAAATAGAAGCAAGTTGTGACTTTACAGGGTCCCCTACTCTTGTGTGTTTGTGTGTGACATGTAAATGCCTATAACAGAATTGAAGCAAGTGAGCCTAAAGATACTCTGTTACCTGCCAACTTATTGGCATTTATTTTTTGAAAGTTTCACCCTTTTTAGAGATACTGCTTTTTAAATGGTTACTATTTTTATTGACATTACCTTATGTGTGCACAAGTCTACAGCTGCTTTGCAAAAATTGTCAAACCTATTCCATTGCCATCTTTCACAGTAACTGAATATGCTATGCATAGTAGAGATTAATCATATTACCAACTTTTCTCCAGGTCATAGCAGTGCAGAGATTTCACCATATGGAACTACATTGCTTCTTTTGTCTAACACGTTCAAGTATTATACATATTGGGGAGTTGGGGTAAAACTATGCTCATAATTTGTAGCATAATGATTGATTGAAGTTCATGGTTTATAATGAAAAATTTGACTTTTCATGTATTTATTTAGAATTAAAAAGATCCTAGATCAAAGTTTCTTATCATTATATTTGTTCTAAATAATCTGAAGTCAATCTTTCCTGCCTGTGTTGTGGGTTAGTGCAACACATGTCATAGCCATGTGGTTTAAATCAAGTTGGTACATTTTGTAGGTAGTTCCTCCAATCCCTTTTTAATATTTTGAGCAACTCATTCCATCTCTTTGTGATTTGGTTTGTCTGCTTGAGAAGAAAATGCATGTAATGTACACTGTACAGCAATTTTCTGAAAAAGAATAGACTTAAAAAAACTTTGGTTACTGAGATACATTCCAGTAACAATTCAGAGGTTTTTGCACTAACATGCTAAAATTGTGTATGTAATTAAAAACATGCCCACTTATGTTAACAGGCATCATATAAACTTTATAGCAGGTCGTATGTAAAGAAATAAGGCAATTATTGTCTGTACAACATGTGTATTTGAAGATAGTTTCTCCAAAATACTGCTTTTTATAATTGTTCTTTAGATATCATTGTACACAAGCTTTCTGAGTTGTTAGTAATTTTGACATATTTTATTAAGTGAAGCGGGCTACTTTTCAAAATATGCTTCAATAAAAAGCTTTAAAGCTACTTTCTTGTCTTTGTACAACACTACCTTTCTAGTTTGATAGAAGACAGCTATATCACTTTTATGCTATATAGCTGAAATATGTGGATTTTGGGAGCACTACTTGTAATTAATTGTTTTAGCACGTAGAAATTATTTCTGGTTATTTTTATGTTGAGTGAGTGATTTCTCTATTGGCTTGTTGTTGTGCACAACTCCAGGGGGCAGCATCCACACAGACTTTAAGAGGAACAGTGCTTGCCTGCACTGCAAGTAGCGGAGCAGCAGACCTGCTGTGTGACACTAGAGAATAAAGCACCAGTGAAAGCTGCTTTGGGGTCCGGTGGAGGCACTTGCTGGTGATCCCGGGTGAGACTCCCTGTCTCTGTGTTTTCATTTGTTCAACTCTGCTAGTGTAGTTAAAAGTGACGTCTAAACTATTAATATTTTCAATATTTTCCATGACTCATTTAGACAGAAAAAGGCTGTTTAGCCTTTTAAGGAAAATCTACTGGTTCTGCTCCTTGACAGGAGTTTGGGACTGATTAGAAGCCATGGGTGCAGTCCAGAGCCCTTCGGTTTTTAATTGAGGAAATCGGGAGCACAGGGAAGTTAGCTGATTTATGTTAGTGGCATCTCCTGACACTAACTGTAGTACTTTCTCTAGAACACACAGAAGTAGTTGAAAAGTGATGGCAAATTTAAAAAATGAACAGAGAAATAAAAGATTGTTATTTTAAAAGGGAATTGCAAAAACTGAAATAGATTTGATCTGTGGGCTTATTATATTGTCTAATTCTTTTCAAAGAAAGGACTGTGAGGGTCATTGTTTTCAGTTTACATTTAGGAAATAATTATCAATGAATTTATAATTTATGGCACAGAACATTAAAGAACCAAAGTGCTTTAAGGCTAGTTCTGTAAGAGGATATGTTGTCTGACCTGGCCTATAGAGGATGTAGAATTTTGACCCTAAAATCACAAGGAATAACTCATGTTAGTAGGTGTATATAACAAATTTCTTCCTGGGAATTTATAAATATGATTAATACATAGAGAATGATAAATTTTCTATTTCATAATAAATACTATGCATACTTAAATAAAATGGATTTTAAAAGATAACTGGTGAATTTCTCATTGTCAATTAAAAGGTAGAAATGCTTAATGGGAAAATCTGAAGGCATACTTCTGATTTATCCAAGCACCCAAGATTCTAGGTCGTTTTCACTGTCTTTCTTGAGTCTTCTTATTTCTTTAAGATCCTGCTGAGACACAGTTGTATTTGAGCAAGGCGTCAAATATTGAAGTCTTTGGGCTGGGGATGTAGCTCAGTGGTGCTGTGTGTGTCTGGCAAGTGCGAGATCCTGCGTTTGATCCCCAGTACCACAAACAAGCAAAACACAAAAAGAATAAATATTAAGATTTTTTTGGAATTTCCAAAAATCACATTTTTTTTTCTCTAGTTGGCTTCTGCAAGATGCTGTCTCTGGGTTTTAATGACTTTGCAGTAGTGTTGGTCTAACCTTAACTCTCTGGTCATGGCTGAATTCTGTCACGCTTGTGCACTTTCTTGGGCACGATCAGCATTTGCATGGAACGCAGTGACAGAAGAAACACTGGAAACTTGTTTTAGCAGGATGAGACACTCCCTGTTGTGAATTAGAAATGGAAGTGAACCCCCTTTAAAGATGAACGTAGACACCATGAAACGTCCTGTGCAACATCATTAAACCTGTCCCGTGAGAAGTAGCTCGGGATCATTATTCTTAATTCCATTGTTTCCAGGATTGGAGGGTTACTGAAGCACACCATCCAGATGAGGACATGCAAGACTCCATTTCTGACTCTTTAAAGTTAAAATAAAAAAAAAAGCAAAACATAAAACCTACAAAGGCTATATGACAGTGCACATACCTTTTAACAGTCTAGCTAAAGGTGTTTAACTTAAAGAAAATGACTGATACAGTAGCTATTTATATTCCAAAAAGATCAGACTTGTACACAGTTTCACGTTAAGCCTTTACTACTTTTCTGACCTATACCTATGTCTGTTCCCATGTGTAGCTAATATAAGTGGATATCCAAGTGTTCAGCCTTCGGGATGCAATGGGGATCATAAACCTGCTCTCAAAAACATCCATCTGCTGGTAGTCTATCTTCTGCTGAGGACGGCTCACGGCTGGTTAGGACTGAAGAGAAATGGCGACAAATTCTCCAGGGTCTGTGTGTAGTATGGCTGTGGTGTAAGCAATAGCTCGTTCCATCTTCTCTTTAAGGATGCCCCCCCCCCCCACCGCCCCGGCTGGGGTGTGCCTACTAGAGATCAGGGAGGGCAGTGACTCTGCTCTGGGCAAACTCGCCTTTTACCAAAAGGTGGGGTTTTTTTGTCATTATTTATTCTTCTGCCCCATAGGCTTATAGAATATGAGGTCCCCCCCCAGGGGGTTCTTATGAAAACCAAATAAAAATAAAACAGTGTGTCTTTTGGAAATATAGTTTCATTTCTCAGGAGTTCCCTTTTTCTGGTTACTGTGTCTATCAGCAATTTAAAAAGTCTGTTTTCAAGGAAAATTGAGTGGCTAACTTACTAAAATGTACTTAAACTAGTTTTGAAATAAAATCAAGTAGTTCTTGGGAACCTCACTGCAAAGATACTGCAAGGTCCTGTTGACTGGTTTCTTTGTTCCATGTCTTCTTGCCTCGAAGGCATGCATTTAGTAGCTATCAGAAGACAGATTCCATTGTAATGTTTATTATCTCAGTTCTTAGGATGACACACCAGTGGATCCCACTGGAAAGTTTACAGCCTGCTAAAATACTCTGCAATTTCCTTCTGAGTCCTGCTTTGCACATTCATTAAATGCATTTTACCTAATGCAGATGACTTACTGAGTGTTCCAGAAATTTACTTCACACATTATCTTCCCTTTTGCTAACTCCCCTTCCCTGAAATTGAAATTTACTTTGTGCCTCTGCCACACTTTGAATCCTCTAAATTCTGTTTCATTATATTGTCCTCCATTGACTCCTCCAACCTCCAACCCTTATCAGTAACACTTATTTAATATAAAGCATCTTATAGTTTTTATATGCAAGAATTTTATCCAGTATGGAGATGAATGTGGTGCCACATACATGCTAAGCACTTTAAAAGTAATTTTAATGAAAGAATAACATACATTTGCTGGAACAATTTTAAACTCATTCATGGATTGTTATTATTTGTAATTAAACCATATAGTGCACAAAGTAAGCTGTTCTGAAAACATAATTATAGAATTCTTAATAATAGATATTAGGCATGTTTACCCTGGGAATTTCTTTAGTTGCTTTCTCCAGCTTCCTAGGGTATTTCTGCAAATAGAGTGTTGCCCAGACGGTGGCATTTGTCCCCAGGCCCATTTTTAGAGTCTGTTCATAATATGGTGCAAAGTATTTCTGCTGATTTTATTTTTGGCAAGCTAAAATAACTGCGAATATCATTCTTAAATGTACAGCTCTTTTTATGTTATATGGTCTTTCTATTGCCATTTCTTATCCAGCACTTAAAAATTTTAATTAATTGAACCAATAAGTGTTTACTGATGGCTCATTTAGGACCATATTAGAAAGTATAGAGTAGATATAAGAAGATCAGGATGCCAATTTTTCCTGCCTTTAGAGAAGGCTAGACAAGACCTATGAAACCCAATGTAAAAAAATACACTACATGGTTTGGCAAACTCTTGGGATGAAAGTTTTCCTTCAGAGAAACGTTAGTAACGATTGTGTAAAAATAAAAGAATTTCGGACAGTGTTTGGCATTTTTATTCCTTGATGTATGTGATAATGCAACTTTTGTTATAACTAAATTTTTCAGTATTTACAAACAGATAACTGAACAGATGCACCCTTTTTAGAAAGGATCCTTTTTAGAATGGAAGGCTTCGCGGCATCACTCAGTGGCAAGGTGATGGGGTTCTGTGAGGGGCTGTCCTGGGTGTTCACTCACTCTGCGTTCTCCACATTGGGCGAGAGACTGTAGTATTTATAGAGGCATATTTCAGACAGTTTTTCCTCAGCTTATCCGGAATTCAAGAAACTTCCGACCTTTCTAGGCCACTAGGGTGCACACGAATTTTACCTTTACCTATAATTACCTGAAAGAGTTCATGTAACATTCTAAATTAACTCTTTGGAGCATTAACCATTAATTAGGCATGGTGGAACTGGCATCTTAGAGGTTGTTTTAAAACTTTCTCATTTTATTTTCCTTGAAGAGTCATCGGGAAGGAAGTTTGGGTCAGGGATTTCTGTTCCTATCTTGTAGACCAGGAATAGAAGGTAGGATATAGGAGTGAAGCCTGACTGGTCTATGCATCTGGAAGTTATTTCTGTCTGCCTTGTCCAGAGGGCCAGTTGGCTCCATCTCTACTGCTCGGCCTCTCATGTGCTTCATTGCAGGATTCCTCCTCTGCCTGCCCACCATGCGAGGGAGGGATATTCGACATGCCAGATCCTTCTGCCTCCCTATCAACACCTCTTCTTCCTTGCCCTTTAGCCAGACTGAGGAGCTTGTCTAGTCACTGTGTCTCGCGGCACGGAGGGCTACTTCAGGTTACTTTGTGTTTTAGGTCCTCCCACGTGTACGCCACATATTGTTCTTTGTACTATGTTTGTGAAGGACACTCTTACGTCTGGTCTTCTTGAGTAAACATCAGAGCCGGGACATATGCAAGATTTAAGCACCTGCCTTTATACATCTGGGGAAGCTCTTTAGAAACAACATAGAAATAGGTCTGACACTTGGTAAAAGGCCTTAGGAAGCATGTGGGAGAGGAGCTCTGAAGTTGAACCCTTTAAAACTGTTATTGTAAATATACCTGTTACAAAGTTATGCATTTTATGAAGGGTTACTTTCCCGTATTTTATCTAATTTTAGGTGTCATTTTATAATTCTTGGTGCTTTCTTATCCAGTGTGTGTATCAATGTAGAAAAATACATTGCTTCAAGAAGAGAATTATTTATGAAAGCACCAACAAAATATTACAATATATGTTGGATGAAATCATACACCAAATATGGATAATATTCAGAATATTATCTCACTAAGTGTGAGCATATCTAATCTAGGTAAATATCTGTTTTTGACATTTTAAAAGTAGATTATATCTGACTTGCTATCTTTTTTTTTTTTTTTTTTGAGACAGGGTCTCGCTTTGTAGTTCAGGCTGGCCCTGAGCTCACTATGTAGCCCAGGCAAGCCTCGAACTCAGCGATCCTCCTACCTCTGCCTCCCTAATGGTGGGATTGCAGGCATGAGCCACCATGCCCAGCACTGTGGTATGTGGTATTGACTGCTGGTGGGCCCAACATCGTATATGGTTACTGGGGATTGAACTCAGGATCTTGCACTTGCGAGGCAGGCGCTGGAACCACTGAGCTAAATCTCTAGCCCCCAAGACTTGCTATCTTGAACAGTTCTGTAGTTCATAAGGGTTGAGTATTATTTAAGGAATTGTGCCAGTTCTTGTACAACAGCTACATTATTTAGGTGCTACTCCTTGAAGTACAGCTCATTGGATTTTTATTCACTTGTTATTTAGCATGGATAAGAGTCCCTCTTTTACTTTTACCCCGGGGCTGAGTTAAATGTGACTATTTGGGCTACAGTCCACATTATTGCAAGGAACGAATGAAACAATACATCTAAGTTAAAATTAGTGAGAGGATGTAGATCTTTGGTGATATTTTAAACTAACATATTCTTAAGAAACAATAAACAATTAGTATTTAAAGTTGAGCTTTTACTATGTAAAAATATCAGTTAAAGGGTTAATAATTCCTAGTTGCTAACTTCAAGTTTAGCATCTCATTGTCCCTAGAGATATATTGAAACCTCTAAAAAGGTACTGGGAATTAATGGAAGTATGCAGTGATTTGTATTCACGTATAATTCTTTGGTGGCCTTTTTCTTTTCTTCTTTTAAGTACAAGATAAAAACTGAAAGTATAAAAAGCCTTAAGATAAATCAAAATAGACAAAACATTTTATGCAGCTCTTGGTGAAAGGGGCATTCATTATTTTTGTTAAGCTTATGTTATTGCTTGTGGCCAGAATTAGCACACCATGAGCCAAAGAGAGAGATAAGACAAATAGAAAGGTGTGCAGCTAAATTTGTTTAGCAAATTTAGATCTAATGCATTCTATTTCACTCCTTAAAACTGTCTCAGTCATTTTTTGAAAGGCACAGATGAAGTTTGTCTCCCAGAGTTTAATAGTTTTTCCCCAATATTTATAGGGCATATAAAAATAAATTTTTCTAAGTATCATATTTCTCACTGGCAGGGTAAGTACTGTGAAGGTAGATATATTAATGAGAAAAATAGAAAACCAAAAGCATTTCAATTGTCCCAGGTCTGCAGAAAATAAACTATGTCAAAACATCCAGAATGTCTTTGTTGCAAGGATGTATTGTGGGCTTTTTGGTATTCAAGGGTTTTCACCATTTGTAGTGAGTCAGAAATCCCATCATTTTCTGATAATGTGGTGATTTGAATAGAGTAGATAGTTAAATTCATTCTCAAACTGGAAATCCACCTGACATATGAATCCTTGGGATTTAATCATCTGCAATTGTTAAAAAGTCACATAAAACAACAAATGTACAATAAATTTACAGACCTTAGTCCATCCAGCAAATAAGTTATAGTAATTTTTTTTTTTTTTGAGACAGGGTCTCGTTTTGTAGTTCAGGCTGGCTCTGAGCTCATTGTGTAGCCCAGGCAAGCCTGGAACTCAGCAATACTCCTGTCTCTGCCTCCTGAGTGCTGGGATTACAGGCATGAGGCACTACACCCAGCACTGTGGTATGTGGTATTGATTGCTGGTGGGCGTGAGTCTCCATGCCCGGCACTGTATGTGGTTACTGGGGATCAAACTCAGGACCTAGCGCTTGCGAGGCAGGCGCCGGAACCACTGGGATAACCCTCTGGCCCCTACGGTAAAATTTTTAAATGAGGCTAGTGTCAAAAAATGACCACCATAGCTATGAAAGTTGAAGAAACTTGGATTCTAGAAACAACCAGAATGTGTAAAATACTATTCATATTTTGGAATATTTCAAGATGTGATCCCAGTGGTCTTTTAGCACAGTGAGTTATAGGGTATTAGAAGATTGCAGATGTTATTTTTGTAGGTGCTAGACCTTTATCATGAGTCAAGACTACATTTTCCACAATCAGGCTCACAGTAAAGAATAATTCTCGTATTCATGAATTGTTCATCTCATCATTTTGGCAGTAGTTACTTCAAGGTTAATTTTTTAAAGTAGCTTCTCTGTTGATTAAGGTCTGCAGTAATTGTGCTATATATGTGCCGATATATCACATGAATGAAGGTTTAAAACTGGGCATGTCTCATTTCACGCTGAGTGAAGTTCAAATGCTTAGAGTTGATTTCTTCAAATATTTGAAAACCAATTTTATTTATTTTTTTTGTTTCTCCTGGGGATGTAGAGAATTTTGTCTGACATTTTCAAACTCCCATAATCTCTGGTATAAGGTATGATGAACAAAGTATAATCCATTGTCAGCACGTATGTGTCTTTCAATTTTACTGACTGTTAAATTTTACTGAAATATACTCTGATAAAACTAGATTTCTTAGGTGCCTTTTCTGGAGTCTTTTCCTCAGACTCACCATGGTCAAACAACACAAAAGCTAACTAATGTTGTGAAGGATGTCAGTGAACCTGTAGCTCTCCCCCCTGCCACATACTGTGGCATATTCTTCTTCTTCTTTTTTTTTTTTTTTTTTTTGAGACAGGGTCTCGCTTTGTAGTTCAGGCTGCCCTGAGCTCACTATGGTGCCCAGCCAAGCCTGGAACTCAGCAATCCTCCTGCCTCTGCCTCCTGAGTGCTGGGATGACAGGTGTGAGCCACCACGCCCGGCACTGTGGTATGTGGTATTGATTGCTGGTGGGCGGGAGTCACCACGCCCAGCATTGTATGTGGTTACTGGGGATGGAACTCAAGACCTGGTGCTTGTGAGGCAGGTGCACCAGAACCACTGAGCTGAATCTCTGGCCCCACTGTGTTATATTCTAATGTTCCTTTGCTATGAGTTACTATTTTGAATATTGCTTTTAGCACACAATAAAAAAATTTGCCATAGATAATTTTGAAATAATATGGTATCATCTTAATTTGCTGCAATGATTAGCCAGTTTGGAGAATGAATGTATCTAAATTAAGTGTATCGTAACATAGAAGTTTGTTTTATATGATTTGAAGTTAGACAGGTATAACTTAAAGATGGTAGATAGAATGTCACTGTTCCACAAAGTGAAAATCACAGGAATAAATCAAGGGACCCAAAGAGCTTTTTCACAAAGGCTTTGCTGTGAGAGAGCAGGAAGGGAAGAGCCTGACGTGGACCTCTTTACCCCTGGGAGCTGGAAGCTGGAGGTGGCCCTCTGTTTTTGAAGTCTGGTGTTGCTGCCATCACTGACATAGTTCCAGGCAAGCCCATGTGTGCAGAGAGCTCCGCTCTGACTGTTCTCTGGGCTCTTCTGTCACTCGTGATATGGATTTGGGTAAGTCCTCCATGACAGGCCATCGGAGCTGCAAATATGGTGGCATCAGCAAAAGATCATTGGACAGTTTGAGAAAGGGGCTGCGGAGATGCGGAAGGGTTCCTGTGAGCACACGCAGTCTTGGATACACTGAAAGCTGAGCGTGAAGGTGGAACCACCGCTGACATCTCCCTGTGGAAATTTGAGACCAGGAAGGATTGTGTGATTATTATCGAAGCCTTGGGACACAGGGACTTTATCAGGAACATGATTATAGGCGCATCTCGGGCTGGCGGTGCCATCTTGATTCGTGTGTGGGGTTGGTGGATTCTAAGCTGGTATCTCCAAGAGCGGACAGACCCATAAGTGTGCCCTTCTGGCTTAAATACTGGATGTGAAACACCTATGTCATTGCTGGTATTATATGGATTCCACTGAGCCACCCTGCAGCGAGGAGAGAGAAATGGAAGTCAGTAAGGATGTCAGCATCTGTATTCAGAAAATGGGCTTACAACCCTGACACTATAGCTTTTGTGCCAAATTCTGGTTGGAATGGGATAGAGACAAGCTTTAAAATGCCTGGTTAAGGGGATGGAGAGTCACTTGGAAAGATGGTGAAACACACTGCTGGCAGCTTTGGATTGCATCTTAGCACCCATGCAACTGGCAACACTGCGTGTGTCATTGTAGGATGTTTACCCAATTGGGGGTCTTGGTATTATGCCTGTGGGCTGAGTGGAGACTGGTGTTGTAAACCTGGCATTGGGGTCACCTTTGCTCCAGCCAATGTCACAACTGCAGTAAAGTCTGCTGAGATGCGCCCTGAAGCTTCAACAGAGTTCTTGGGAACAACGTGGGCTTCAATGTCAGGAATGTGTCTGTCAAGGTTGTTTGTTGTGGCGATGTGACTGGTGACAGCAAAAGTGACTCCCCAGTGAAAGAAGCCGGTTTCACTGCACAGATGATTATCCGGCACGATGGAGCCCATGTCAGGCCTGACTGTGCCTGGACTGCACATCACAGGGCTCACTTCGCTTGCAGGATCCATGAACTGAAGGTAGAGATGGGGCACCTATCTGGGAAGAAGCTGGAGAGCAGCCCCGTATCATTGCAGTCTGGTGACGCTGCCGTCATTGGCGTGGTTCCAGGCAAGCCCATGTGTGTCGAGAGCTTCTCTGGTTCCTCCTCTGGGTCGTTTTGCTGTTTGTGATATGAGCCCGACAGTTGTTGTGAGTGTCATCAAAGCAGTGGATAAGAAGGCGGCTGGAGTTGGCAAGGTCAGCAAGTCTGCCCGAGAGTCCAGGGGGATAAATGAATGTTATCCCTAACACCTGCTCCCCAGTTTGAATCACTGGCACAAGACTGGTCTCAGAAATGTTTCTCCCAACTGCCCATTTAAGCTTAATAGTGAAAGACTGGCTAGTGCTGGTAATAATGCATCTCCTTTAGAAGGAGAGAAGGTTTTGTAGGCTTTTTGTGTTGGGGGAGGGGCAAATTTTCCAAATCAACAGTTTTTCATGGAAATAACTTAAATAAAATCTATCATAAAATTCTGAGACCTACTAAAATTTAATGAGGGGGAAAAAAGAACCAAAATAAAGCAAATGCTGTAAAAATAGGTGCCAGTATGTCATTTATGCCCATCTATTGGGTAGCTAAATAGTCATAAGTTGAATTTGTGATGCATGTTATTTATGTGTTAATAGCTATTTTACCTGCCCATATTATTGATCAGAATAAACACTTATCTGGCAAAGTATTAGTTGTTACAGGTTATTGTGTATTGGACTTTCTCTAAGCGAGACCACATAGATAAGGAAAACAATATTAGTTGTTACAAGTTACTGTGTATTGGGCTTTCTCTTTAGGGACACCACGTAGATAAAAAACTTAAACCTTTTAAACTTCAATTTAAAACTTCTTTTTACAAAACTAAATTTTATTGTGGTATAAATTGTAAATACTGCATTGACTTAAATGATACTTTCATTAACTTACATTTGGACATTCATTTTTTAAAAAGACTTGTCTACTACAGCAGAATCAGGATATTGTCTCCTTCGAAGGGTGATTAAAGAAGTAATGATGCACCAGGCGTGGACAAGGAGTCTTGGAAGGGGGCATGCTCAGCATCTCCAGGAGCTGGAGGGCTGCTCCCTGGCACAGTGATTAGCACTTCTCTGTATCCTTGGAGAACAGAAACATTAACAGCTGTTTGAAATGGCAAGGCATCAGGTTTCAGCTGGACACCACGAAGGACCTTCTCCCAGCTGCAGCTTCCCGAGCTGGAGTCGTTTGTCTCAGGAGTTTGTTCCTTCGAGTGTGGAGTGATAACTCTGATCTAACCTCCCGTGTGATGAGAGAAATGGATGAAGCAGCTGAGGAGCTGGCCCGGAGTGTTGGTGTGGGGTTTGGGTCCTAGACTTCTGAAGGCCCTGCCAGCCCTGACCCGCCACACAGGTGAACCTCGGGTTCTAAGCTGTCGTGGCCAGGATGCTTCGTCGGCCTCTTGGCGTGTTCTCTGCACTGCATAAATTGCTGGATTCGTAAGAGATTTTTAAATGCTTGTTTTTTCTTAAGTATCAAATGTTTTATGTTCTTGACAGTTTTCATATTAGACATTCACACCTCTGGTTCAATACACTATCACCAGTAAATCTTTTTCCATTTTAAAATTCAGAATAAAAGCACACAAATTTAAAGCATATATATATATATATATATATATATATATATATATATATATATATATATATAGTGTGTGTGTGTGTGTGTGTATGTGTGGTATATATAGTGTGATATGTATGTTTTGTGATATATCTATATAGTGTGATGAAGACAACAAGTTTTTGTAAGATTGGATACAACTAAACAGGACAGAAATGTATAGGAATATAGGAAGGTGGGGACATGGTTACCATACCAGGGAGCCCAAAAGAACCTTGCCCTGCTACTGTAGTATTCTTTCTGATTCATCTCCTCTCCTCACTGTCTACCTTCATTTTCTGCCTGACAATCTGTGGCTGTCCTGGTGCTCCAGTTCATTCCCACCAGTGTACCCTACAACCTGCATGATAGGTGATGCTGACCCTCTTTCACAGATAAGGAAATTGAGACTTACAGTTACAGAGTTGGCCAGTCACACAGCTGCTTCCCAGTGCGAGTGTTCTAATGACACATTTGACTGTTCATGGCTGTACTTCAGACTCAGGTTACATCAGACTGTACATCAGACTTTAGATCATATATATATATATATATATATATATATATATATATATATATATGTTAAAAAGGCAATGAATCAAGAACTCACTCAAAAAGACATAATTACTTCCCAAGTTTCTATCCCATGCTAGTCTTCTTCATTCCTGTTTTCTCTTACTTTCTAGATTCTCTTTCTTGTCTCACTTTGCTGTAGACTATTGTGAGGTCTTGCCCCTGTGTCAAGCTATGATCCTTCCTGTTCCTCCCGCCTGCTAGGTATCTCTACTTTGATATATCATGGTGTCTGTCTTCCACTCAAGCTTTCCAGGGTTTTATTCTGTTTTCACAATTTTATGTGCTTCATTACTGAATTAGTGTAAACTCGTATAAACACTAGATTAACTCTTTATTAATAGAAAGCCAAGAATCATGTATCATATTTAATAAATGCCTGCCATGTCAAAACTATGCTAAACCTGTCTCATATGACATCTCATCTGATATTAATTTGTGCACCACTGTCCTAATTTTGCTGACAAACAGAAGCTTAGAGTAACTCACTTTCCAAGTGGCTCACACCTATGCAAATGCCCAAGCAGCATTCCCTAATTTCATACAGTCTATATGTCAATATTTTATATATGAAAAGAAACTAAAAACTCCAAGAAGGATGATGGAAACATAGATAAACTTACCAACTCTTTAAAACCTTTATTTTATTTGATGTTTATAACTGGCATACTTATAAAAATAGCAAACTTGAGAACAAGGTCAAGATTGTCAACAACTATTACTATTCTATCTTCTTTTCTGTGTCGTCCGGGCTGGCCTCAAACTTGGCAGTGATTCTCATGCCTCAGCCTCCCAAGTGTTGGGATTAGAGGTGTGCACCATCATGCCCGACTGTCCCTATGTTCACATTATAGTTTCAGTGTATTTATAACACCTCAAGTACAACAATTACTGATTTGCTTTTTACACATGATAACGTGAAGTAAAATATTACAAAGAGTAGCACTACAATGAAAGTACGTGAGAATTAATATAGTTCACATTGGAACCCCAACCATGTGACTATAGGTTACAGGCATCGTCTGTTCTGATAACTGTCCTCTTTAAATTTTACTTTTTATTTGAAAAGGAAATCAAATGCTAATATCAATCACCTCGTGAATATTAAAAGCCGGTGCCTGTGAAGCGGTATGGGATACGATGTAAGTGCTCCACAGAGGTCGATGTACACTGACTCATAGTACCGTGATATTTAAAGCAATTTGAAAGCCAAACATAGGGTGTCATAAATTGAAAGTTACACAGTACTGAATATGAGGCTGCAGACCTTCCGGTTCTCATAATTTGAACTTGGGTTGCATGCTGGGTGAGTGTGTTTGTAAACAGGAGACACAGCGGTGATCTGCAGAATAGCTGTGGACCGGGACTGGTGTGAGCGTTCTAAGTGGACAGTCTGGGGAAGGATTCGGCTCTCTCGAAGGGGCAGTTTTCTCAAATCATTTTTCCTTCATAGCCTGGTTTTATAGTTTTGGTATTAGAAAAAAAGCTTAGAGAGACAGTTTTGTTTTAAAGATTTATGTTTACCTGGCAAACTCAAATCCTCTGTCCTTTCATCCTTATTGTTTTTTAAAGTACCTTCAAGGGAAATGGTTTTTAATGAAATTCATGGGATAACTTTTTATGTTACATTTTATGGGCATTTAAGGTTTTCAGAATAGGCTACCTCTATTATAATGTAAGACTGAATCTATTTTTGGAAAAATGTCTGCATGCTAGAACTGATGATATTTTTGGAAGCATCTCTGTGTGCTGGAGAACCCTCTGGATCTCTGTATAAACACTGAACAGGTTCTGCTGCATAGAACATAAGTTGTTATGATTATTAAATGTTTTCAATATATCATGAATGTTACATATGCATTTTTTTTGAGACAGTCTCACTTTGTAGTTCAGGCTGGCTCTGAGCTCACTATGTAGCCCAGGCAAGCCTGGAACTCAGCAATCCTCCTGTCTCTGCCTCCCGAGTGCTGGGATGACAGGCGTGAGCCACCACACCCAGCTACATATGCATTTTGATAGTTAAGGAATCAGATAAAGACTGTAACAATGTTTTGTTCACAGAGTTTTGTCTGTACAACTCACTTATTGGGCTAATAGCTTATTGGCTAGAAATACCAATAGTATTACTAGTGGGAATGGCAGGTGTAGATTGTGTGATGGTGATGGTTTTCTTTTTTTTTTCTTTTTCTTTTTTTACAAAGTCTCATCCTTCCTGCTTCCTACAGCCAATAAGTCAGGTTAAAAAAAATGTTATTTTCCTGGTCTATCAATGGAGAAACTTACAAGGATGCTATGAATTGCTTTTTTGCCACAGACTAATTTAAAAGCGTAGACTATTATCTTTAGACTGGACGGTAGGTAAGGATGTTGCATAAACTCTAACACGTGTCATTATCTTACTCAGCTGACAGGTGGTGCTCTAGAACAGTAGGGGCTGTCAGGATGTGTGATTCCATGTCTCTCAGAGTTGCTGATGAAACGAGCTGATCACTCAAAAGGAAGACCTTTGAAAGTGGCAGTTGAATTATTAAAATTTTTAGATGTGAGGATAGGATGACCCAGTGAAACAATTCTTACACGCAAATATGTTCTTAAATTTTAAATGAGTTAGTCACAGTGATTGCCCTTGACAAGGGTTGAGATTTCGTATTTCAACAATAGTGTTTAAATGTGCTAGGCTATAACTCAAGTCATTGTTGTTAATATTCTTCTGTTGATATTCTTATTTGTTACCAAATAAATTTTTTTAGCTAATGTTTAATCATAAATTTAGAAGTCAAAGTGTAAAAAACATATTTAAATGTAGAAAAAGAGCGGACCCTTGACGTACAGACTCATTGGGTTCCCAACACCTAGTTGTAACTAAATCATCATAGCTGCAACCTGGAAGTTTGCCTGGGTACATGCTGTAGGTAACAAGAGGCAGATGAATCTTCCATTAGCCTCATTAACTCAGGTCGTTCCTATGTCAGGCTGGTCATACCTTGAAGGTATACTGTATTGAAAACTACGTTGTTCCGATCAGGATGTCCTGATTGTTTTAAAGGAAGATACCATGAATAGACTGGACTCCATGAGTGAATCCCATCAGTGACACCAGTTGCAGATAGGGTAAGCCTGCCCCATGTTTTTGGTAGTATAATGGATTGCTCCTGCTTCACAATGAAGGTGGTGAAGTAAATGGGAACAATAGATACTTGATTTTGAGATAAACACAAGCAGTGTGCTTAGTTGATGAGAAAGGCAGGGCTGTTGAACAAGGTAAGGAAGGCTTCTGGGGACACAGTGACTGACGTAGCTTCAGCCTTTCTTTCTTTTTTCTCCCTTCATGTTGGATTTTGTTGTAGAACAGACTCTGTTGCCTTCCGCGTTTGAGTGATTCTAACTGCATCAGTGAATCAGGGATCGACTCCGACTCTCACGAAAGTCGTTTTTCACTGCCACTCAATATCCTGCTTCACCAGTCGAGAGAATTTTTTTCCATACTTTTTTAGTTGGTTCTGATTTTGTTATAAATTTTGTGTTTCCTCATTTAAAGCACATTGTTGCAATTTTAAAGTACAATGGGATTTGTTAGGGTTCTCTGCATTTCTGAGTTAGCACTTCGCCTTAGCCTTTAACAGCTTGTAACAAAAAAATTTTTGTTCTTGTCTAATTACACCCAACCTTTACCACCCCATACCAAAGTCCTTTTTTTTTTCTTGTCTACTTATACACTTGGGGGAGTTGGCTGTGATTCTGTTGGTGTCACTGATTTCCTCTATGCAATGATCTGACTGATATGCCTGCTTGTTTCCTCTCAGGTCAGGCTTCCTTCCCCGCCAGAGGCTGTTGGGGCGTAGGGAACAGAAACATCAAGCTTCAGTCCTGTGATGTTGTCTTGGAGTATCTGACACTCAAATCGGAAAGCCAAAGACACCCAGATTGTCTTACTTTTGCCGAATGAGTTTAGTATTCAATTTCTTATACCTTAATACTGTTCGAAACGATGGAGAACAGAATGTCAAAGCTTTAATATCACCAACACCATGATAGACATCAACACATTCTTGGAAAAGATGATAATTTGCAGTTTTCCTAAACGAGTTGGGAAGTTGTATACACTGTTTCAGTCGATTTATATAACATAAAACTTTAACAATTTCAATCACGTTTCTTTTTAATAGTGTTAACTTTTAAAAATTATTTTAATTAAAGGAATATTTTAATTAAATAGAATATCTGTACTCATTTTAAAATTCAGGAATAAATTATCTAAACTATTTCTAACATAAGACTAATGAGCTCTGGGTTTATTTGTGCCTTGAGAAATACAGTTCAGATTTTGTAAGTTTCTCATTTCTTCTGAGCGGCAGTCTTGATTAGGCACACAATTAAATGCATGTGATTCTGAGGATGCTCAGGAGGACTGCACTGGTTTCCCAAATAAGTTTTTTTTTTTTTTTTTTTTTTCCCAAGGAGATGATAGAACAGCTGTCCCTTTGACTGTGATCCCTATTTGGAGCAGATCCAGGACTTGTGAAAGAAATCTTCTCTATGACTCTTGCCTGACATGCAACTATTCATATCCTAAGGCCTTACATTAACCCTCTCCACCTCCCAGCATTCCTTTCTCCAGCAGGAGTTGGATGTGGACGGAGACGCTGTGTCAACTGATAGGACCTCAGAACCGCACTTAACTGCACTTGCCCAGTTTCCCCTCTTCTTCCTGTATTTCAGCTATGAACAAGTGCACTTCGTAAGTTGAGCTGTGTCTAAATTACTTGGAAATTATTAAGAATAAGTGGACTGCTTTATGATGAAGTTAAAAATTGTACCTAGCAGGTGCTTAGAGTGCCATAAATGTTTTATTTTTACACAAATATTTTGATTAGTGATTTCATGCATCACTGCAATTCTTCGCATGTTCTGTTATGCTCTGTAGTTTTTAGAGGTATGCAAATGTTAAAGTACATTCAATACCCCTGATGCTATTAAATGTCCAGATTCTTCCTAAGATTTTTAGACCAGATCTTGGGGAATTCTGAGATGAGCTTATGTAATTTGTAGTTTAACACTAACATTCATTTTTGAATATAATTTTCAGTGAGAGCATTATGTGGAACCAATTGCTGCCATAGTTATAATAGGGATCTTAGTCAATGATTAGAATTCTGTGTTCTAAGATTTTTTCTATGTGTGCTTTATGCCTTGAATACTGACACCTCAAGTGTACTTATCTAAAAATCAGTTAATTCATTGGTAAACTATAGATTATATAGAGAACCATGATATTTCTTGATATTCTAATATACTTCAAAGTTTTAAAAATAGTGTCTGTATTCAATTAACATATTTCTATAGGTTTAAAATTGACATAACTCTACTCTGTGGGATGTTATGTTTTCTTTCATACACTGTATAGTGTTTTAATTCTTACAATAATAGGGTTTTTCATTTTACCAGCAGGAGGCCCCTTGAAGCAAGATGATAGCTCTCAGTTGGCAGGTTTCTGTATAAATAAATAATACTGCACACATTCCTTTCAGAGACTCAAGTAAGTGAGATAATGCTATATAACTTTTTTATTTAAAAGCTGGCTGTATTATGCCAGTGACCTGTAATAAATAGCCCTGTGAGGAGAAGTGACAGCCAGTCTCGTTCACCTTCCATCCATGCAGAAATAACTGAGCTCTGTTTCTATGGCTGGAGGGAGGAGAAGAAAGAAAAGAATGAAAGAAAAGAACTGACCTTGGATCTCAGTCACTCTCATACCAACAAGGGGGAGCTTACACTAACTTTTATAATGCATGGAATTTACCACTCAGCATATTGCAAAGATCCCCTTATACTCTGAGCACTGGGATAATTATTGATGATAGTGATATAATAGGAATATAGTCAACAAGGTTTTTTCGTTATCCTGAATCCTATGTATTTTTCTGTTAACTTCTGAACAATTGGCAAAACAAACTGAAAATTTATTGACACTATGCCATGATGCAAGGTTCTGGACAAGGATGGCAGTGTATGTTTAAATAGATAATTTCTTAGTTTTGTGATGAATGGTGAGCAAAAACATGCTGTGGGGTGAAAGAGAGGGAGAAGTTGTTAGAATTTTCTAGAAATGGCTCATTTCTATGATCTGAAATGGGCCGTGAAGATGAATGAGACTTAGTTGAAGAATGGTTAGAGGAACATTCCATAAAGGGGAACTTGCAACAGTAGATGAAATTATTGGTCTGGGGATGTAGCTGAAGGACACCATGCCTAAGTTTGATACCTGTTGCTGCCAAAAAATTTATTATGGAAAGGACAGTGAACACTTACTTTAGTGTGATTAAAGCATAGATATATCTAGAAGAGGCAAAGGATGAAACTAAAATGTAGAAACAGGTGACAAGAACTTTTATGCTCCTTGTTTTTTCTTTATTCCTTAAGATAATCAATAGTATTTCATATGCAAATTTGGTTTACAGCACTTATCATCTGACAAATTGTGTGTGTGTGTGTGTATATATATTATAATCAGGATACTTGATCCATTCTTTACATAAACTAGTACTTAAAGCCCTAATTAGACATAGTGCTGTATGTGGAATGAAATAATCATGGTATCAAGGCAAACACTTTAAACCAGAAATTTGAAGGGGAAAAGTTAGAGGAATTGGGCTGTACGAAAGAGAGAAATGAGGAGGTTAGAGGTTAAAACAATGTATATTGCATTAAGCCATGCATCAGGTTCTGTGTTGAGTACTTTTTCATGTTTACAAATTACTGAAACTACAGATCTGTGAAAATATCCAACTATAGCCCTATTTGCCTTTATATATATAGATATAAATATATATATAGAAAGTATGTGCATATATATATGTGCATACTTTCTATATGTGTATCTCAGTTTTTCAAGAAAGAAGCTGAAATTCTACTGTGCAGTATTCACATAAAAAGTTACAGAGATTCCAAGTGAGAAGTTTTATGTCAAATTTCCTCAGGCCCACAAGGGATAGGATAGACAATGTTTGGATATAGTTCATCAGTTATTTCCTTCTTCCTTACAAACAGAGTAGAGTTTAGTTCAATTGACCCTAATCTCTGGGAAAATAATCATACTTGCTCTGTGCCAGTTGTCATGCTTTCCCTTCCCGTGCCAATACCTGGTTCAGTTCAGGTATATAACTGATACATACCTGAAGGGTTCAACTAGAACATTCTGACTTGTTCAGCAAGTAGCAGATTCATTTAAATATATTTTGCCTCACTGTAAGTTGACTCTCCCTTCTTGGTAATTAGGAAGAAATAAGTGAATTTGAGACAAACACAACCACCATCCCTGAGCATCTGGAGAGAATACAAGTCAGCAAGGTGTGGCAGTGGAGGCTGAGGACTGCGGGCCACATTGCACAGAGTTATAAGGAACATAAACATAAATTCCCTATCTGTACTATACAGCTAATGACATACTACCATGTTTTTGTAAATCTTATAATTGCAAGAGAAATAATACAAGTAGGTGCCTCACCCTTTGGGTATCTTAAAATGTCCATTTCCTGAAAATTATGCCTCAATTTTAAATGATGTTGCTTCTCATAAAATCTCTGTAATTAACCTGAGACATATTTTGTTTCTCCAACATTTTTGCCTTTGGAAGCCTGTTATGGAATCTTTATCAGCTTTGAGTAGAAAAGGTATTTTATTTGAAGAAGGCCACAAGGTTCAAGAAGAGATGAAAAAGAATAAAACCAAAATCACATCCTTGGTTCCACATATCTATATTGTCAAACTTTTGAGTATGTTTACAGTTCAAAACATTTTAGTTTGGAGTAACGCTTAGCTTTTAGGGAAAGATTTAACTTCCGTAAAGTAACTTTTTTTTTTAGCCATTGCCATATCTAAGAGACTAGACCAGTCATTGGCTCACAAATTATTACATTTTTTGGAATACTATCTTCTTAGTATTTTGATATGGTTTCATTGGCTATGCATTCAATGCTCCTGAAAAATAATATTAATGTCATTGAATACTCCTCATTCCATACTTATTAAGAAAATAACATTTTTCAATTTTCTATTGTTATTGAGCATTAGAACTATGAGATTAGTTTTATTTTCCCAGATATATTTCCAGATAGACATTTTATTGGTGGAATATGAATGAAGAGTTCTGCAATATTAAGAAATGTTCCACTTAAAATGTTGCAGCCTGTCATAACATTAAGCATTTTTTTTTTTTTGAGACAGGGTCTCGCTTTGTAGTTCAGGCTGGCTCTGAGCTCACTATGTAGCCTAGGCAAGCTTCGAACTCAGCAATCCTCCAGTCTCTGCCTCCCAAGTGCTGGGATTACAGGCATGAGCCACCACACCTGGCGTATAACTTTAAGCTTTTTGACCAGTCAAATGTACACACTGAAATGTTCTCCTACTCTATGACATTTCTATGATTTCTTGTTAGCTCAGGAGTTCCTACTCAGATATCATTTTGTTCCTACAGTGTCATAATATTTTATAGTAAATTTACTAGCTTCTTTATATTTTGGATTCTTATAAAATTATAGTACTGGAATATGGAAAATCCTTTAAATCCAATTTAAGACAATATAGTGAGATGTGAGGTGACAAGGTCCCTCTGATCTTAGTATGGAAAACATTTAAAAATATTTGTTCTATGTATAAAGTTTCTCCTTTCTTCTTCACCTTGCCAAACCAGTTTATTAGTTATATAGTTAGCTTCTAGATGTCTGTATACTTTAGCTTTATTTATATTACACAAGAGTGATCTTGGAAATTAACCAATTTTATTGTTGAATTAACCCATTAAATGGGAGCAATTATGTAACCATGTTTACCTGGGGTAAATACTTATTATACGTTTGTGTTATATCTACCATTCGTGTCTCAGAGATAACTCTGTATGTTAATATGTGCCCTGAGAATAAAATGAACTGAAATAGCTATGAATGTCCTTTCAGGTATAAATGTTTTTAATTGATAAGTGTATGGTATTTTATAACAAAATAGTAGCACATTTCATTGTCAAATTTTGTTAGACATTGAATGTTATTCAAAACCCCATATTTAATACACTTTTTAAAGGTCAGATAAACTCTAACATAAAAAAACAAACAAAACAAAAAGAACACATCTCATTGTGTGACATGTAGAAATCAACAGACTACGTGCTCAACACATTCTTGCATACCTCATAAATAATGAGCAAGTAGCATTCAGTGTTATTACCGCAGTTTCTGTGGCACATGCTAGACCAGTCTCTGTGATAAATGCATGATATACAAGATTTCCTTTAATCTAAATAATGCTCTGCAAGAGGCAGAATTTAAATTTATATTTGTTCTCACTCCAAAGTTAAGTATGGTTCTTCTCATTTTATTCCCCATTACAAATATGGGACGTAAAGTTATTTAATTTGAATTATTTGCAGTTAATTTTAATTGTAATGATTTCTGATGAGAGGTCATGATCAAAGAACACTACATAATAATTTTTGTGCAAAAATGAAAGAAATACAATATTAATTCTTGTGTTGCTTGACTAAAGTAGATATTGGAAGGTGGATTCATAGTAATAAAATCAAAAGAATTAGAGACTGTTGCTCCTAGTTGATAGCTTACAAGTATTTATTTAAGAAAAGCAAATACTCTTGTGTAGGAGTCATTTTAAGAAATTGTACAGCATATAATACTGTTAAATTCTAAATCTTACTTATTCATTTATATTTTCACTATGATATTTAAAATTTGCAGTTGTTTGCTTTAGGCTTATCATGTTTAGGTAATATTAAATTTTTTTTTAGACAGGGTCTTACTTTGTAGTTCTCAGTGGCCTGAGCTTACTACATAGCCCAGGCTAGACTTATGAACTTATGGCAGTTCTCCTCCCTCTGCCTTCCAAGGGCTGGCATTACAGGTGTGAGGCACCATGCCTGGTTGGGTAATATGATTTTTTTTTTTTTTTTGCTTTTTGAGACAGGGTCTCACGTTGTAGTTCAGGCTGGCCCTGAGCTCACTATGGTGCCCAGGCAAGCCACTGCGAACTCAGCAATCCTCCTGTCTCTGGGTAATATGATTTTTAATGGCTGACATATCCATCAACATTTCCATAGGGATCAGTAAAATACTACATATGAAGTTTTATTGACTGTTCCCAGTTTCTTCTCTTAGGGAGCTATTTTGGGATGAAAGATTAGAAATAAAATATAAGCAAATATATAAAGGTGTCATGAGAAATAATACAAAGCAGAAGAATATGAGAAAATAAATGTCACCCTAATCAGAATGTGAGTTTTTCACCAGTTCTTGCTAGACTCAGAAGTGCAGAAATAATTGATGAGAATTGACCAGTAATAGTGATAAAGAATTCTCTAATAGCATTCCACCTATCTACACTATCTGTATGATTTTTACTTGCTTATTGAGCAAATAACTTTATGCATTAGCTTCCTTTCAAAATTTGGCTAAAAAATGAGACAATATTTTGAAAATTTAGAATAATTTCTGGAATAATTGACCTACACAGTGTCATCTCTAAATTATAGGAGTGTATAAACACATATGAAATTTATCATTTTTTCTCATTTAATATCTCATCAGTTTTGCAATTTTAAAGTTAATAAAATTTGATTTTAATGTAACAATAATACATGTTTAGTTTGGAACTTGCTTTTACCTAATTCCTGCTTGTAAGTGGCCTAGTGTGTCAGAGTCAGTGTCAGAAGATACAAGACTGGAGTTAGAAACAAAGGACTTCACTGTTAATGTTGCGGCAGGCAGGATAAGCATCAGCATACTTTCAGTAAATGTCCTTGTCCCCAGGCCCCATAAAATGATGCAGAGGACCCAGATGAAACCTGCTTATGTAGTGGGTTGTATTACAGAAGAGAAACATTGACTTTGGGGTATCCACTGTTTTCATAGCAATCAGTACACAAGCCTGCTCTTTGTCCCTGCGAAGACATTACATCATCCCTGAAGGTTTCCGAACTACAAACACAACTTAGAGAAATACCGCAGGTAAAGAAGCCTCTTGTTTTTAGCGAAGTCAGCAAGACTTGAAGGGGCACGAGAGACCCCTTGGAAGACTGTCTCTCCCGAAAGAACTTTCCAGTTTTATAACATTTTCTTGCTTTCAAGGAATTCACACAGATATAGCCTCATTTTTCCTTCACTTAATATTCAATAGTCACTTGCTTTCTTCAGGTATAGAAAAGTCATAAATTACAGTTATCCTACAATAAATATTTATAAGGATCCTTCTAATAATATATCAACATTTCTATTATTTTAGATATAATCACACTGGTTCCACAATGCCATATACATACATACATACATACATACATATATATATGTATGTATGTATATATGCATATGTTTATGTATTTATAGTTTTGGATTAAAATGTCATGATATCTGACTAGCACTGAGTTGTACTTGGATATTTATACAACTTCACTAGTGTAATGCACATTGAATTCCTTGTTCAAATGTCTTGGTGAGAGGGCTGTGTTCGGAGACAATCATAAAACATCGCTATTGTTTGAATCCAGAATGTTTCCTCTGTAAGTCTTATGCATTCAGAGGTGGGGTTTAGAAGCTACTGCATCAGTGGATTAGATGATGAGCTCTTGGTTTACTTACTCTTAAGAGGTGAACTCTATTTGAGATGTGTCCCTTGGAAAGATACATTCCTGTCTCTAGCCCTTCATTCTCTGTCTGCTTCCTGGCTGGTCTGGACCCTTCTCCTAGCCTGTTCCTGTCTTGGAATAAGCTGACTGTGAAATTCAGTCTACTTAAAAATGATCCAAATCAACCTCTCCTCCTTTAAGTTGTAGGTGACAGGTATCTTGTTGCAAGGATCAGCAAGTAATTAATACAGCTGTTAGCATGATCAAAGTTTACTGTGCATAGAAATTAATCCAGTATGTTTTTTACAATTTTACATTCCTAGCTTCAACTCCAAAAGATATTTTACTCTCTAGGCTTTGGCTTACACTCTCTGTCTGCAGTTTTATTCATGAGTCTGGTGCATTTACTTTTTTTGTTTTGCTTTTTGAGACAGGGTCTCGCTTTGTAGTTCAGGCTGGCCCTGAGCTCACTATAGTGCCCAGGCAAGCCGCCGCGAATTCAGCAATCCTCCTGTCTCTGCCTCCCGAGTGCTGGGATTACAGACGTAAGCCACGACGTCCGGCATTGTGGTATGCGGCATTGATTGTTGGTGGGCGTGTCTCCACGCCCAGCATTATATGTGGTTACCGGGAATCGAACTCAGGACCTTGCGCTTGCGAGGCAGGCGCCGGAACCACTGAGCTAACCCTCCGGCCCCTGGTGCATTTACTTTTAATGTGTTGATGGGATTGGGTTTAGTCTTTCCTCTTATTATTTATTTTGTATTTGTCTCATCTGTTCACTTGCCTTTTATCGTTTCTTGGGAATCAATGAAAAAATATTTTTACTAAGTTTTCTCTATAGGCTTTTCTAGTATATCTTCATGTATTGTTTTAAATTGTTATTCAATAGTTTAAAATATTTATGTTCAGGTAATTCCAGTGCAGATTATCTATAAATTTACTTCAAGGACTACTAACCTAAAGGGATTTCACTATTTTCTCTATCAGTTATTACATTAAATTAAGGAATTATTCCTAAGAGCTCTTGAAAAAAATAGCTATATCTTTTGAAAGTGGTGATGAGTATCTAAAAACAAAAACTTAGTAGTGACTTATCACTTATTTTTAGTGTCCTAATATGTGAGAACCCTCACTATACTGAAGTTCCGTGGGACTGGAATTTGAGTCAGTTGTAAAAATATCTGGTCAGTCAGGGATGAGCATGAAATTGATTTTTCCAACTGGAAGGAGAATATAAAAGTAATTATTAGACTTGCACATACTTTAAGTGTGGTTTAATCCTGACATAGCCAAGATGCATCTATTTAGGACAACTCTGGACTTGTTATAGATAGAAATTCCTTAACCATTCCTTTTATTTTCAACCACCAGTTAACTTTTCTCCTTCTCTTTCCCTGTATCAGTTGTTAAGTGCGTCAGCATTCCTTTCTCTTCCCAGTGAAGATCCATCCCTCACAAGATATCTTTGGCCCCAGCTGGCCAAAGACTGGACCTTCACTAATTCAAAAACACCCACGTTAAACACCACAAAGCAAGCTACTTTCAGCTGCTTCCCAAAAGGTCGTATAATGCTTTGTGTTTTCCACAACATGACACAGCAGGACAGAGCCAAGTAGCGATCTTTTGCACTTGTCAGCATTGTTACCTCAGCTTCTAATGCCGAACTGCTTCTGCATGTGCTTTGGCTTTTTTCCTTTGGTGCTTTACAGCAAACCCTTTCAAGGATCCTACACATCAAATACAGGATTTAGTATCCTTGACACCTGAATTTGGTAAGAGACAGTATATAGATAGTGCTTCAAAACTACATTTGGTCGCGGTTTGATTTTGAAGTGGTGAAATCATTTTGATTTTCTGTGTTGAAGTTTCCATGTTTTACTTAACAGCTGTGTTTTAGAAAAGGAAAAGGGGCTCATGTTCTCCTAGACATTGTGGTGCACAAAGTTTATTTTAGACTATTAGGAACATGTTTTAGGTTTGGAGAAATTTTCTTTCTTTCTTATTCCTTTTCCTTTCTCCCTCCCCATTCTATTATTCCCTTTCCCATTTGAACATTTTCTTCCTGTTTCACAATATTTACTATGCATGTTTATCCATATTTACATTTTTGGTTTTTCATACCAAAGGACCTTGCAATATTTATACATGTGTACCTGATTTATTTCACTTAAGAGTATAGTCTCAAAGTGGACCCATTTACCTAGAAATGACTTGTTTATCCTTCTTTATGGCTGAGTGATACTCCATTGTATTAAAAAACCACAGCTTCTTTATTCATTGTTTACTGGGCATGTTTTCTTAGCAGCACAGTTTATAATAGCCAATTAAAATTCTTAGTGATAGCCTTATTTTAATTTGGGAGCTACAATTGGGGTAATACCAGCTGATAGAATAGAACATCTCCGTGCTACAGTAGACTGAATCAAGAGGAGTTTGTTTAGCCTTATAGTGCTGTTCATGCAGGAGTTTCTTACTGGACTCTGCCTAGTGTGCCACCACGTTCATATGCTGTCACTGTTGCCTGGTGGCGGTCTGTGCCCCTGAAAGGGGGTGGAGAACCACATGTGGAAAGTTTTTAAGAGGTCTCAAGAGTGGCATACACTCTTGTGGTCCATATTCTCTGGGTTAGAATTGAGTTGATTGAAGATCATCTCCAAGGGAAACACGGTGAAGTCATAAGCTCAGAAATGAGTTTGAAAAGCAGACAAAAGTCTCTGTGTTAAAAAACTTAACAGGCAGCAATTGTTTTAGTGCAGAGAGACACTGATTTGAAATCAGTCAGCCTTAAGGTAAAAATAAAACTCAGGCTTTTATGAGGCAATTATAACTCTGAGGAAATTATTAATCTTCCATTTGCCATAGTAGACTAAATAAAGAATGGAAAAATAATACATACCTCAAGGATTATTACAGATATTAAATGATAGAACATATAAAAAGTGTCTAGCACAGTGCAGGAAAACTTTTAAGCACTTGAAAAAGGTAGTTTTAACATTTACTCTTAACTCATTTACTTCAGTATTATACTATGATGATCCATAATAATTTGATTTTCTATTAACATAGTTCAATGCCAAAACAATTTTTAAAAGAGGAATTGTGTATGATAAGTCATAGATAGAAATTGTTCATTTTGGCAGCAGTCCAAATCAAATGAAGAAATAAGTATATATTCAGAAGACAAGTATTTTGGGGGTAAACCCAGAATACGATCTCAAATGTATACTTTCTTGCAATGCTAATTTTGAAGATTTCTAAGTGAACATATTTGCTTTGTAGTTGAATTTATGGAATAAAGCATAATATTTCAAGGGATGAAAAAGTAAGATATGTTTGCATATTAAATATGCATGTATCTATATGTATATATACATATATATGCATGTATATGCATATCTTATAGACACATATATGATGAGGGGCAGTGAGAAAAAAGAGAGACCCTATCATTTCTCTAATTCTACTCTGATGATGTATTTCTCTTGAAATTTTAATATTTCTATATCTTGGTTTTTAATGTCATTTTAAATCTGATATATTACAGTCATACATTCATAAAGAAGAAAAATGTGCCACATAGTTTAGTGCCATGGGACTTACAGTGTAAATAATCCATGAGAATCCGCCTCTTTCAGAATAGAGCTTTTCATTAATTAACACCAGTAACTTGACTTACAGGCTACTTGTCTTTGTATATCAAATAATCTATAGGAGAAAAATCCATATTAAAAGTACGTATAAAATATAAAACTCTACTTTAAAAAAATTTTTTTTTGAGACAGGGTTTGACTTTGTAGCTCAGGCTGGCCCTGAGCTCGCTAAGTAGCCCAGGCAAGCCTCAAACTCAGCAATCCTCCAGCCTCTGCCTCTTGAGTGCTGGGATTACAGGTATGAGCCACCATCCCCGGGATTGTGGTATGTGGTACTGATTGTTGGTGGGAGTGAGTCACCACACCCCGTATTGTTGTATGTGATTACTAGGGATAGAACCAGGGACCTAGTGCTTCCTTGGCAGGTGCCGAAACCACTGAGCTAAATCTCTGGCCCTAAAACTGTACTTTTAAAAACTGACCACAATAGAGATTCCTGTTTAACTTTCTGAGACCCCTGGGCCTTTGGTACATGTGAATTTAGATCATTCATTGATAGATTCAGTTTTTAAAAGGTTTCTCTCTTTTAATTCATAAAATGCTCAAAGAATTTGTATTTAAACATGAGATCTTCTCTTAACTAAGACTCTAAAGGACTCCAAAATTTATGTTAGATTCTGTGAAATAAAAACAGAGATCATGCTGTTCACCTTACTCTGCGCTGAATGTTAAGAGTTTAAAAAAGTGATTCTTCCCTGTGGAGGAGCAAACATTTCAGAGCAGGTGTGGTTTTCAGAATAAATACTTTGGTACAAATACTTGGCATTCTAAATCTAAAAATCCTGAAAATGTGTCCTTGTATTTTCTGTGACTGCCAAGCAAGTTAGTGGCTGGACTTTTCCAAACTTGTGTTGCAGTTCTGTTTTGCTTTGGATTTCGTAGGTAGTTACTGAGTTCTTATTTGACTTATCCACGTTATAAGCAATTTCTGGGCTAAGGAGCTGATGTTAGTTTAAAGAGACAGGGTTTGACCTGATCTTGTGGACCGTGCACTTCCATTCAGTTTGAGTCATACATTTCACAAGACTTACTTCATGCCAGCAAACAGACAGATTACACATCCCCAGATGCCAGCGTGAAATCAGGAACATTCTTTTCATCCTAGGATTGACTGTGGTAGGAAAGGCGAATGCATTAGGTTCATGCTGCTCCTGTGTGCTTTGTGTTATTAGTTGTGTGAGTGTGGATCCTTGTTTCTTTATGCCTGGTGTTATTTGTTGCATTCGGTTGTGCCTGAAGATAGTGGTGATGCTCACCTGTTAAACTTTTTTTTTTTTCAAACAGAATGAGTTTGAAAAAAACTCCCTTGTTCCATTGATAGTATCTCTTGAGGTTATTTTTAGGATCTATTAATTTCTTCCCTTTTTTCATTCAAATACATTACTCTTTTAGTAATAACAAAGTTTCTGTGTGTATATGTTTTAAATATATTTGCATAATATATGATATATTCCAAGGGTTTTTCTGGCTCATAAAGAGTTATTAATAATAACAGGTTGACATTTTAAAATCTGTTTTTCGTCTTCTTTCTTTTGAGAGTAAATGTGTAGTCTTACCTGAAGAATTGAGGCTTTCTTAGCTGTATGGATGGAATGAATATTTAGTTTCTTGGTTCAGTGTTGGTGGTAGTCATCAGCAAATCTTTGGATGGCAAGGTTAGACATTACCAGTGTTCTAAACATACCTGTGTTGCCTGGCAAAGCTATTGCCCCTTCCCCTCACCCACCATACAGTACCACATTTTCTTCTTATTCTCTAAAAAAAAAAAATGGATGAGTCAACAAATGAAAAAAATTAATTAAAAATGAGGATCATTTTATGGTAGCCCTACAGTAGTCATTTATATTAATATCATAATATTTTATAGTGACTAATATAATAGACAGATGGTAGTTCAGATTACATTATGAGAGTAAGGTATTTCCCTGGGCCAAATCATTATCTACCCAGTTTTCAATTACAGAGGAAAGCCAATTATCCAGAGTGGGTTTTATTTTAATTATGGGGTGATTAGGACAACTAGGTAACCAGCCCAGAGGAAGAAGAGCTCAACTCTGTGTGTGTGTATGTGTGTGTGTGTGTGTGTGTGTGTGTGTGTGTGTGTGTGCGTGTGAATCCTTAGTTTGTGGCCATGCGAAGAAATTTTTTCAGTGAATGGTGTACTTTTTAAGAAAATCTCAATCCATCTGCCTTGTTTTACTTGTTTGAGCAATACGAAGTGAATTCAGAATGCGTAACTGGCCATTTGTGAGCTAAACACTATCTTTTCTGTAGGAGAAAAACAAGTTCAGGGAAAAGAATTATATATTAGCAGTCAGTGTTCAACATGGTTTGTATCATTTCATTAATAAATCAGTCATCTCAGGAAACATGATGGAAACTCCAGGCAGTAAGATAGCTTGCATAAATTCCCAATACTTCCTTTCAGTTGCCATTGTTAGTCATTTTTTTTTATTCCAGTGCATTTTCTGTGTTTCCATTTACCCTCTGAGTTTTTCTAATTTTTTCTCACCAGTGTAACTTCAACAGATCAAGTCAAGCCCCTTTCCCCTGCAGACTAGATTCTTGGTGAAATTTCTCTGTTCTTGCTTCTGGGAAAGGGATCAGCACTGTATCATTCCTTCACCATGAATGGTTATTGCTTTTGTTACTCTGTCATCCTTCTGTTACTGTCAATTTTTGAAATTTTTTCATACCAATCTCTTTATGTACTTTTGGGCTACCATTCCTATCCAGCTCTCAAAAACTTATAGCTACGCTAGTCCAATGTCCTTTGTTGACTAAATAGTCTCATTTCTCTCAATAACCCTTTGATTAACAAGTTCTGGGTTTACATCTATCTATCTATCTATCTATCTATCTATCTATCTATCTATCTATCTATCTCTCTATCATCTATCATCTATCTACATACACACATACACATCTGTGCTACTAAATCTTATTCCACTGGCTATTATATAAAATATAAAATATACAAAATATTCTGCCTTAGTTTTGAAGACTTTAGTAATTTATTTCTACTTAACTAACAGGAAATAAGGATCCACTGGTAATATAAATCACTGAAATGATTGGGTTGAAACAGTAATTTAGTACTAGTTTATCTATGATAAGTGCCTTCCCCCCCTCATTAGATTATGGAGTTGTGAGAAATGGAAAATACTTCTTAGGGGTGAGTTATGAAATTTACCACAGTGTCAATATAGTTGGGTGATAGCTAATTAATTGAATCTAAGCATCTTTGTTTTGGTAATATAATTCAAATAATTTTGGAGATAAGGTTTTTAGTCTTACAGACAGATGGTTCTACTGAAAATTTTAATCATATAGGAAACTTCACTGTTAACAGGGCCTTGCTCTAGGAGATTCTGACTTATTTATTAATTAAATTGATGAGAATCTCCATAGTTAAGGCTTAGGAATGTATTTTTGTGAGAGTGCAAGATATTCCAAGCCTTATTTAGTTCAGAGACCTACTTTACTATGTGCTTTTTCTCCATTATAACACACTTAGTCACTACTGCTAGTGAAGGTCTCTGAAGAAAAATATTTCTTATAGTTGGAATGAGTGAAGCTGTTAATATGGTGAGACTTTTTTTGTAGAATATACAAGTATTACAGTGAGTGATTGCTAGAAACATGCAGATATTAATGCACTGTCACAAAATATTATATCAGTACATTTTGGATGACTTCAGAATTCCTCCTATGATTAATTTTAAAGGTGGAATATATGGATAGAAGTTGACTGAAAATACTTGAACTATTTTTCTAAGAGGAATTTATGTGAATCCTTTGGAGAATCATTAGCAGCTGCAAGGATTTCTTCATTCTATATTCAGTATTCTAATTGATTTTGAGATTTAAGTAGCTTTAAAAATGATGGCACTTTAGTCAAATTGAGAAATGTTAATTCATTTCCAGTAGTAAAGAACCAAGAAAAATTAATCCCTCATTTGCTTAGTAAAACTGTAGCTCTTCTGATTTTAGGATTATTTGTTAGAAAGACTAGTTCCAGAAAATATATATAAGGGACAAGGATGTAGCTCAGTGACACAGGGCCTGCCTGGCAAGCTCAAGGTCCTGAGTTCAATCCCCAGTACTGGGGGGAAACATTTAAAAAGGATATATAGGAGATAAGAAAGGGATATTAAGACATCTTTACACTCATCAGAAATCCCAGTGATCCCATTGGTGCACATGTATAAAATGATGAAGTTTTCCTCTAGGATGGATATGGAAAACCAGTGGGTGACTGGCTGGAAGCAGTGTGTTAGGAAGTCAGCAGAGAGCTGTGGGGAAAGAGGGTGCAGTTCTGTCTAAAGGAGAGGATCTGCAGTTCCCATAGATACAAATATTTATTTTTTCAAAATATAACTGTAAATAGGAAATTTCATATAAATATATCCAACTTTAAATGGTTGCAACATTTAACTTTTCCTCCCAAGAAGAGTACATAGGGTTAGGAAAGCAAATTGAAACTAGAGTATTCCAACTTTCTTCAACTTTACCCAGATGCATATATTGTTAAAGGCATTTATTGAACATTGATTATATCAGTAATGCTTGCAAACTTATATATATGTGCTATAATATTCATGTTTATCATATCTTAGGTCATTTGTGTTTATGGTAGTGAGTGGACATAAAAATTTAGGTTCAAACATAAAAATTCACATATCGATCAAGTCTCATTCTGTAAAAACCAGGTGAAAACTAGTATTTAAAATAAAAAGCATTCATATCAATGTGTCTAAACATATTTATTATTTTAAAAGCAAAATAAAGTACAATCTGTGTTCCACAAAAATAAAGTACAAAATATAAAGCAGTATTAGAATAATATTAATTTTCATTTAAACCATTTTATCATTATTATTATTATTATAATACCAAGGATTGAACATTAAGCTTCACATATGCTAGGTAAATAGACATGAGTGTTCTGCTACCAACCCACGTACCTGGTCCATACAGTTTTTTAGTTTAAATAATTTTAAAAAGATAGCATAGAGATAGTTTTTTTTAAATTAACTTATTGATACTCATGAATTCTTTAAAGATAAGAAAATGCAGCCTAAATACAAATTCTGACATGCACTTTTACAGAATGTATCTTTATTTTTATACTTTACCAGATTTTCTGCAATAACTTCCCACTATACTGTGTGTTAGGAAGGCTTAAATACATAATTATTATGCCATTTATGTAATCATCAAAATTTTGGGTTGCCAAAAACCTGTTTGATGCATATACCTCTGAATTTTTCTTACTTTTTAAAAATATATTGGCCAATTACGAAAGATGATTTTTCAAGTAGTAGTATGAACCATTCAAGATTCATGAATGAAACTGAAATTGATTAAGTTTATGCCTGCATGTTTGTAAGGGAATGTAGGCTGTAACCTACAAAATGTACATGGTTTTTAACCAGGTGAGCCTGAACAGAATATATTGTCTTTACTTTTCCAGACTGATCCTTTATTTTTGTTTCTCAGATTAAAAGTTTTTCATCCATTTTAAAATGTTTAAAATAACAACCATTAATTTTGTACATAAATATTTGAAGCTCTCTGCCTCTGAAATGAGCCTTATGTTTCTAAGACATTTGTGTTCATAGAAAACTTTAATGATTTTACTATAATAATTTACTTCTTATTTTATTTCTCAATTTATAAGAATTTCTTTCAGGTAATCTCTGAAATTTAGTGACAACAATTTGACAACTATTCAGTCAATGTAAAGATTTATCTAAAACAAATGCTATTTGATTCCACAGCAAATAGCATAAAATATAAGGAAATAACTATAATTATATAAATTATATAATTACAAAAATCGTACATGAAATCACTGGTGGTTATTTTCATGAGGAGTTAGCAAAATAACCCATAAGAACCTGTATAAATTGTTACACATCACAAATGGCAGTGTGCGATTGTAGTCCACGTTGTTTAACAGGTAAAAATGGAGGCTTGACTTTCTAATTATGTACCACTATAACATTCATCCATATAATTGAAGAAAATTTTGATTTTGTAGGAAAAAGACTATACGTGCTAGGATTAAGTGTAGGCGTCAATGTGACTCTTAAAAATGCCTTTTCAGGGCTGGAAGTTTAGCTTAGTGGTTCCGGCGCCTGCCTTGCAAGCGCAAGGTCCTGAGTTTGATCCCCGGAAACCACATACAATGCTGGGCGTTGAGACTCATGCCCACCAACAATCAATACCGCATACCACAGTGCTCGGCGTGGTGGCTCACGTCTGTAATCCCAGCACTCGGGAGGCAGAGGCAGGAGGATTGCTGAGTTCGAGGCTTGCCTGGGCTCCATAGTGAACTCAGGGCCAGCCTGAACTACAAAGCGAGACCCTGTCTCAAAAAAAAAAAAAAAAATGCCTTTTCAGATGACTTGTGTGTGTTCAGTCAGGTAGATTTGACTAAGTATTCAATGAGAAGAGTTTTAACTCTCTGAAGGAAAAACAAACAAACAAAAATAACAACAACAAAAATCAGATAGATTCAACAGTAGTGTCTAAGGGACCAGATGGTTTAACATATATACTGTGTTCATTTAATTAGTTGCTACTAAGATTGAAAAAAATGTTCTTTTAGTAGGCTAATAAAGTAGCTTACAATTTAAAAGCAGTTTCTTTTTATTTTCTTGAGGAAGAATGGGTGCTAAAACTTAGCAACTTTAACTACTCTGACATAAGTAATTTCTACTTGTGGATTTGCTTGCAAACTAAATGTATGCAGTATGAAGAAATAGTACATGATTGAGGTGAAGAGAATTTTCTTAATAGTGCTTACATCCAAACAATGCCATTTCTTTGATTTCAACAAAGTTTTAAAGTCCTGAGAAATGTGGTGGTGTTAAATAAGCACTGGAATAAGTAACTGAGTGAGATAGGATAATCGTTTACCATGAGCTGGAATCTTTCTGCCTTGAAGGAGTCAAGGTCATGTCTAAAATGATATCTGAAGCACGTTACACCTTGTGATGTTTTGTTATTCTTAACTGTCAATGTAATTCTCAGAAATTTGAAACTGGATTTTTAATTTGTTTTAGGTTTTTTTTTTTGACCTTATAAATAAAAATCTTTCCATTGTGTCATATGGGGATTAACTACATTGTAAAGTTAATTAAGCAAGGGCTGGGCCTTTCACAGGGATTAATGACTAACAGGGAGGAGTAGATGGCTCAAGGTACAGCCAAGGGCCATTAACATCCACTGGTTATTAATTACCAGAAAATGCCCAGCATTGAAGTCATTATTGCTGTTATGAACTGAAAATAGAAAAGAAATATAGGCATATGGATTTTTTTAAGGGTGATGCAATTTTAATTGATATGTACAAGGCATTCATGGAGAACCTAATTCTTGTACATTAGCCAATGGCATTGCAGTTTTCGCTTCTCATGGTTCCATTTGGATTATAATTAAGCAATAACAATTGTAGACTTGGGCATTTCCTGGGGATTAATGAATGGCTGGGTGGAGTTAATTGCCTAAAGTATAGTTTCAGGCCATTAACCTCAGTTGGTCACTAATCTCCAGGAATTTCTTTTTGGAGAGTGAAATTTTTTTTGTGAAAAAGAAAAATGTCTTCAATTATGCTAATGTTAATCCTAGAGCATTTATATTTTCTTGATATGTATCCAATAATGGAAAGTTTTCTCTTTATCCCTATCACAGTTATCTCTTTTTGAGTGTAAACATTCAGTGAGTGGGTAACAGTTTTGATATTTAAATTGAGCTTATTTGATAAGAACATGTTTCATTCTTGAAATAAATCCATGGAAACATTCATTTTCTGGGATCGTCAGTGAGTACATTACATATATATAATATACACATATACATATACGTGTGTATGTGTATATATGTGTCTAGCTGACTCTTTATTAAATTATTTTTTCACCTTTGTTCAGTCTGGGAAAAGATTGCCTTTACTATTGATTAGTTGGTTATGAATTTTTCTATTCAATTTATATATAATAGTTCTCCTGGGCATTATCTTTTGTGATGCACATACTATCCATACATATTTTCCTTGTGTTTCTCTCAATAGTATATTATATTCTATTAGTACTAATTTGTTTGTTTTTATTGATGTATTGATAATTTTTATATTAGTTGAAATGTCAAATGGAATTATTAACATTAAATAGGACAATTGATTTAAAACATGCTGTTTACTACTGTCTTATCTTTTAAGACATTCAAAAGCAGAGATTATTAAGATATTTAATTTAATGAATGTCATGTCAGCCCATAATTTCCTTCTTTCTTTTTCTTTTTTTTTTTTTGTTTGAGATAGAGTCTTTGCTTTGTAGTTCAGGCTGGCCCTGACTCACTATGTAGCCCAAGTTAGCCTTGACCTCACAACAATCTTCCTTCCTTTGCCTCCTGAGTGCTGAAATTACAGGAATGAGCCACCACACCTGGCGTTGTGGTGTGTGGTACTGATTGCTGGTTTTTTGTTTCATAGAAAACTATTTTTTTAAAATACAGTCCACAGTTCTTTTTAGATACCCACCTTTCAGTGAAGATATAATCTTCAATACACTGTTTTCAGTCTTTTCCCCAATTTGTCATTTAATGGTAATAATTTATGTTATTCTTTCAGAGTCTTTCATTTGTTTTCACAAGACATGTTTTTAGAATGTATAGAATTTACATATACTTTCTGCTACTGAATCTCCAAAATATGTATTTTGTCTGCACTTAAGATAGCATGCAAAAACTGATATTTTTTCCAGTACCACGACAGGATTCTTCTTGAAAATGTCTTTGTATATAGAATTTGTATACAACAAAGAATATTTGTTCTTATGACAAGGGATATTCACTGTGGAATGGAGACCAGGGTTAGGAAATTTATGTAATCCAAATTTTATGTATTCCTTGGAATGTCAATAGTTTTGAATGTTCATATATTAGAGTGAGAAAGGAAGGCATTACCTCTAAGATTGCATATTTGAAGGAATCATAGAATGTGAGGGATGTGTGTATTTGCCAAAAATGATAGATTGTAAAATCTAGGAATAAATTTAATTTCTAGATTGCAATTTGAAAAGAATAAAATTATAAAGGTGAATAAATCAGTGATCTATTTCTCCATATATTCTTTAGAGAAATTTAAATGCTCTATGGAAATTATTTAACAAGATAGTGACAGTCACACCATGATGTTTGTCAAAGTTCATCTGTTATGAGGTTGTAAGCTCAACCAAGGCTGAACTATAAAATTCATTTCCTTCTTTTGTGGTCAGAGAGAGAAAAATACAAATTAAACCACCCACAGTAAGATAGCATGCTTTGCCATGGTTGCTGTCTTACGTTATAAGTCTTTGGTTGCCCCTAACTCTGAAGAATTAGACATCAGTTGCATAAATTGAAATGTAGGAATCAAATTGAATCTTCACAATTGATTTCTAAAGAAACAACTAATTATAAATTGTCTATACACAGAGCTTAGAAATACATGACAAATTGATTTGCAAAATCCACCTGTTCTAGGATTGAAACAATGCTGACTTTGCATCTTTTACCTGTGACAGTTCATTCCATCTGCCGTCTGATTTAATTGTAGAGGGGACCCCCTCAATGAGATGCTAGAATCCCTTGCAATACTCCCCATTAAGCTCAGTGCTCTTGTAAAACAGAAAAAGATAATAAAACACCAGTTGTGAAAAAAAAATGTAGACCTAAGGCAAGCAGTTTTAAACTGACCTAAATACAAGAAGATACAAGATTTTTTTTTTTGAAGTAAAAACAACCTTTAGTTTCAGGTCATCAAAATTTATTATTCAGAATGTAATGACACAAGGGTCCTCAACCCTGGTCAGAACTGGGCTGTGCTACAGGGGAAGAGCAGTGGCCAATCAAGCCAAGCTTCATCTGTGTTTCCAGCCGCTGCTCACCACTTGCATGATGCTGAACCCCACATCCTGTCAAATCAGCAGTGGCCTTAGATTCTCTTCAGACCTCGAAACCTACTGTGAACTGCACATTTGAAGGTTCTAGGTTGGGAGCGTCTTATGGAACTCTAGTTCCTGACGATCGGAGGCGGTGTTGTGGTGATGCTAACCCTGGGGAGCAGCTGCGAATACAGACCAACATTAGCAGAGGAGTCTGACAGCAGAGGGACCATAGTAGAAACAGTTGTTTGCACACTCATCAGAACCATTTCAAGTAAGTGGCAGGTGACATGATGCGCCTTTCAGCACACTGCAGTGGCACGTGAGCTGATGGACTGGCCTGGGCAGCTGCGCCCAATGGCGGTTCTGCTGTCGTCTGCCGTTATTTTAATAACCACCTTGGTCTCCATCTCCTTTTCTCTCTGTGTACTTTTCTCAGTCTCAGTCTCATAAGCTCACAAGCTTACTCTAGCCAAAATGGGCAAAAGGAAATGTGACTCTAGAGCTTTGAAAAAGAGGGAAGATCAATGAGGAGACAGTAGGGGACTCTAAGACTACCAATAGGGAAATCACTGATCAGGAAAACTAAATTGATCATTTTATGTTTGTTACATGCAGAGACAGAGAAGTTGCCATGCAGCTTTCTGGTTTCATTACTCAGGTCAAATAGATCACCTCTGAATGTGAACCGACATACTGTGTCATCCATAAAGAAATTCTGAACTCAACAACATTACGCAGGATGTGATTAAATTTATCAAACACATGACAATACATGTGCATCAGTCATTTGCAGCTCTGTGAGATGGATGCAGGCACATGTATCTTCTTTTACACACAGAACAGAGAACATACATCATTGGCCAGAGCTTTTGAATTACAAGAGCTGCTCCTGAGATGTCTCTGAAAAGGAGATATAACTGGTAGCATATGGTAGTACCATAAACCAGGGCACAACATGCTTACTCATGTGGCATGTTCAACCAGCTCAGTGAACTCTGTCTCTTCACAGGCAAGTGATAGCTGTGTGCAAGTTGGCAGTTAAAGTGGCTGTATTCAAAGCTAAACTGGAATTATGGGGGGCGGGAGTGAACATTGCAATTCTTGTCATGTTTCCAAGGCTAGCAGATATTTTTAAAAAATAGAGACAGGGCGCCGGACGTGGTGGCTCACGCCTGTAATCCCAGCACTCGGGAGGCAGAGACAAGAGGATTGCTTAGTTCGTGGAGGCTTGCCTGGGCACCATAGTGAGCTCAGGGCCAGCCTGAACTACAAAGCGAGACCCTGTCTCAAAAAAAAGCAAAAAAAAAAAAAAAATAGAGACAGGGCCATCCAACAACTATATCATGCCTGGTCCAGTCATCTCAGCTTTCAGCAGACTTGGAATATTACTTTCCAACCACAAAAGAACCCTGAACTGTGAAGAAATAGATCTGCAACCTATTTGTAAGTAAGCCATGTAAATTTGCTGTGTCACATTTAAAAGTGAATCAACTGCTTTAGATCTCAAGTGGCAGTGGCCTTAAAATTATGCTTGAAAAAGTTCAAATCTCCACAAGTTCTTTAGTAAAACCAAGAAGGAATATCTTACTGCCACAAAAGCACTGAAAAGTCTATTTCCATATCTTTGGGAAGCAGGGTGTCTTACAGAAACAGAAACCAAATCATAGTCACAGAATACCTTGGACATAAGCAGCATATTTTTAGTGTAATTTTTCTGCAAGAAAAAGTTTTACATATACATCCAGAATACTTTAAAACTATTTTTCAAGGCTTTTGGGAGTACTTTTTCCATTTTATGACACTTTTCAATGAACAAATCAAGTTTACTCATAGAAAATGTCTTTCACATGCTATTCACCTTGTATAGGTAATACGATTGATTCAAAACTCTATTTGAATTTTCTTTGAAACTGCCTTTCAAAACCATCAGTTAATAATGAGCCCTTGGTTTAGTTAAGAAGTAATACTTATGCTAGTAAGAGGTAGACTTGAAATTTTAGTTGTAACTTTCTGGGTAAGAAGAAAAGGTAGAAAGAACTAAACAGTGAGGCCATGATCACATCAGTCAAAATAGTAAAGAAGAGCTAGAAGCAGAGAGAAGGAGTAATAATTAAGATAACTGTTAGACGTTTGTTCAATGTTGTTCTTACATATTTTGTGGTTTACTATGTGTAATGCACTGTGCTGGGAGCTGGGGATACATCATTGAACAAGACAGGGACTTCAGTTATTGTGACCAGATATAGTACAAAGACTAAAGGAAATGTGCACGTGATACAGATGAAGGAAAATGATTTAGTAATGCTTCTCAATGAGGGAAGAGGTCAAAGAAGCCTTTTGCAACATATTACAAATTAGACAGAAAGGACTGTTTGGTCCCAGCCATTCCAGATAGTAGCAGAAGATAACAATGAAAACAGTAGAGTGCGTTTGCAAACCACTGATTCAATTCCCAGAGCTTCACTTGCTTAGAAACACACTAAAAGAAAAACAAGGGAAGTGAAAAAAGAAAAATGACTCTATAAGTACTGTGTGTCTACATGAAGGAGCAGGACCCTTTAAGCAATGGGAAGCTGTTTTAAGTTTCAATGGAAGTTGTCAACTGTGAAGTACTTTCTTAAATTTCCATTTATATTGAACAAATTTAATGTTACACATTTTAACAACTATTCAGCATGTGCAAACTATGCAGAATTATTCCTTCATTTCCTCCATTCTGTAAAAGACAGAGGGGTAGCAGGCAGTGAGTTTTCCTTCTCTCCCTTGTCCTGCTTGTGAACAGTCAAATACCTCTGTCCAAGACATCATTTGAGGGAGTAACACAGTAGGAAGGTTCAGTAGAGATTTTTCAAGGTAACTGCCATCAATTTAAAGCTTTATGCAAGAGGTAGTAAATATCTGTTCCAAGGTAGTCAGGTTCTATGTACTGTTACCATGATGAGGGAATTATAAGCAGAACATGTCTGGGTGGGAATTTGGCCTTCTCTTTTTGGTTACTTGATTGGTTCTCCAAAGTGATTCTTTTCTTTCTTTCCAAACTTTGCTCTCCATTCTTATTGTTGATTCAGTGAGTTATCCAATAACATTCCAGTAAATTCTTGTCTGCCACAGTTCACCAGTGAGATTCTATCTACTGAAAGCTAAATCCTGACTTTGCAGTTTATTAGCTTTCTTTGAAAAACACCATCAATAAATCTACTGGTGACCAAAAACTATTTCAGAACATGAGTAAAAAAATGAGCAAATCAGATTTGTGATTTACAAAATAATTTAGTCAACAGAGATGATGGGCCACAGAGGTTAAAGACATAAGGATGAGTATAAAGATATAAAGATGAGGGCCGGGGTGGGGGAAGAAAAGATGAGGGCTGGGGGTAGCTCAGTGGTTCTGTCTGCTTTATAAGTGCAAGGTCCTGAGTTGGATCCCTGTAACCACATATGACAATGATGGGTGTGGTCACTCACACCAATCAATCCACAAACCACAGTGCTGGGTGTGGTGGCTCACGGCTATAATCTCAGCACTCTGAAGGCAGAGGCAGAAGGATTGCTGTTAGTTCGAGGCCCGCCTGGGCTACGTAGCGAGCTCAGGGCCAGCCTGAACTACAAAGCAAGACCCTGTTTTAAAAAACTAAAAACTGCTGGGCTTGGTGGTTCAAGCCTGTAATCCCAGCACTTAGGAGGCACAGGCAGAAGGATTGCTGTGAGTTCGAAGCTTGCCTGGGCTATATAGTGAGCTCAGGGCCAGCCTCAATAACAAAGCGAGACCCTCTCTCAAAAAAAAAAAAGATAAAGGTGAGGCTACTGAAAGTCTTCAAATGAGAAAGGGGTCTATAAAGGCAGCAGGGGAAAGCAAAGAAGAGAAAGAAAAAATTTGAAGGTAAAAGGAAAAAAATGGAAACAAACATGTATAAAGGGCATGAAAAGGTGGAAAGGAGGATAGGGAAATGGGGAATAATAAGAACCAAGATGTGTCATGTACAGGTATCAGTTCTCAATGTTGAATGTGATCGTGGTCATAATATCTACCTAAAATGTACCAAGAATCTCTATTTCTCATTGAAATTGTTCCAATGAGGATGGATGAAGAACTGACCTTATATGGTAACGATTGTTAACAGGAGATTTAAGAATTCATAGTCTTTATGGATTATTTCAGAAATAAATGTGAAAGATACTAAGGACTAAAAAGCTCAGAGTCCCACCTGGATATCATATGGGGTGAGCTTTACTGTACAGAAAGAACTGCAGAGAGGAAACTGAGTAAAAGTGTGAACAGGCAGAAGGAAAAGCAAAGCAGAAGCACTACGGGAGGAGACCCAGAGGAGAGAGTGGTATGTGGAAGGAGCTTTTCAGGTCTGTGGTCTGGCAGGCAGGAGTTATCAGAGAGCTGAGGATCTTGGGGCACACGGTGGGGTTGGAAGCCATTATTTAGAGGATTGATTTCAGGGTGACCAGCTCAGCCGAATGAATGCAAGTTGTTTTCCTGATGAGCTTGGCTGTGAGCGCGCATCAAGCAACGTGAAAAATAAATGGTTTGTTGGAGACAGGAAGAACCGAGAATTCCAGGAAGATGGGAAATAAGTGGAGCACAGTCATGACTTGAGACTGGACCTGAGAGTCATCGTCTTCTCACTGGTAAAACTGCGATGGCAGCAAGCACACGACAGGGTGCCTGTGAGGACGGAGGTGAGGTCCCCGAGCGTGGTCTCGGCGCTTAGGCTGCAGTTCCTTGGTGCCTCTCTTTCTGCCATCAGAGGAACCCACATTTGCCATTTCTCTGGTTCTTCCTGGGAACACTAGTCTTTTCCATGGGATGTAGTATGCATTATCTTCACAGAAGTGACTCTTGATCTTGAAATATTTAACCCACACAGAGGTTCACAAGATGTTTATTGAAATTTAAAAAGACATGAATAAATGAATGTCCAGCCTGATGAGAATGGAGTAAATATTTGCTGCTTCTTCTCTAAGCTCTTTCAGCTCTTTACAGACCCCAATTAAAATATTAGTTTTCGTTTGTCTTACTTCCCCCTTTTAAATTCCCTTCCTGTAGAAGAAAAGTTCGCCAAGTAAATTACACATACTGATAAGGATTTTAAAGTGTTTTTTTTTCATGAGATAAAACATAAAAGTTATTTTTCATTTATTCTAACCTTAAGGGAAATAGGAATGGGAGAAGATATTTCAGATACAGAAATATGACAATATATAATTAGGCCATGTTTTATATTACTCAATTACAACTTTAAACAGAATGCTTAATGTTGTTAAAATCCCTTGCTTCTCTCCAGTCAAAGCAAAATAAGCATTTCTGACACTCTACTGTCTTTATTACTGTAGAAACAGAGAATTATAAGACATATCAAGAGTTCAGCTAGTTTTGAAATTGCCTCCAGCCCTATGGTATTTTGAAAAAGTGATTGAGAGCAAGTTTTTGCAAATATGCATAACAGTAAAATATTTAAAAGTAAAAGTGGGAAGTGGACGTAGAGAGACACTCCCTCTACTAATGCTTGAGATTCTAGTGCTTTAAGCAATTACTTTAAATATAGGATAGTTTAAAATTCATTATAATGTAGTTTTTCCAAATGTAAAATAAAAGAATAAGTTAATACAAACAGCATAATAAAACCCATACAAATTTAGAGAACATCATTGCGATGAACTAATAGTGTTATTTTTCTGAATCAAATCACTGCTGTGGTTTGCTGCCTAACAGTTCCAGGCCCCTTGTTCCCAGTCACTGTGCTTATACTTCTGTCTGACCTAACACAACTCATTTTGCTACCTCAGCTCAGTTCAAACAACTTCAGTTTTGCGTGATTCATTGTAGAGACAAGGCTGTACTGAGCTGGGTAGAGCTAACTTCACCTGCAAAGAATGGAAGAGGACACAGAGAGGGCTTCCCCGCTTAGGTGATTTGGGGGCTGATCCATTAAAGAAAGCATTTTCTAGAATTCATTGACTAGAATCAGAGTCTTGATGCTACTGAAACGCTGGCTGAATTTTGTCTTCATCACTTTCTGGCTTATCTTCCTTATCCTTTGTTTTTTTCTGTTAACAGAGTCATGATTCCATTGCATCTTAGTTCTTTCTAGGAGAGAGGTATTGAAGAAGCAATGTAAATGGCTGCCCTTCAGCGGTGGGTTTCAAGCTGGCATCTTCACCGAGGCCAGAGAAAGTGGACACTGTTGTGATTGGGTCCCGTGTAGTCGTCAGTCACGGTCTGTGAGTTGTGACTAGAAGGCCTCCTGGGAAACACAGGGTCGCCACACCATTCCAGGTGGCAGGAGGAACATATGAAAGAAATGGAAGCCAGGGCAGGGGACCGTGAACATTTGGAAATGGAAAATGGTTGAATATGACCAGAATCCTTAGGTGGTGGCTTTTGTGAGCAGAAAGGAGACAGATAAAGATGTAAAATGTGAAATAGACCTAGGACCAGAAGCTTTTGAAGCAATGGTGAAACCATCAGTCATGTGAATCAGATTCTGAGGTTTGTGTTTTGTGTTTGTTTTAATCACTATGGTGGCCAGGCAAGCTGCCGCGAACTCAGCATCCTCCTGTCTCTGACTCCCGAGTGCTGGGATTACAGGCGTGAGCCACCATGTCCGGCATTGTAGTATGCGGTGTTGATTGTTGGTGGGTGTGTCTCCACGCCCAGCATCATACGTGGTCACCGGGGATTGAACCCAGGACCTTGCGTTTGCGAGGCAGGCCCCGGAACCACTGAGCTAACCCTCTGGCCCAGCAAATAACTTCTCTTTTGCATTAGACTTTTAACAATAGCTTTACCTTCTTTATGAGTTCCTCATGGATCTAAGAAAGAAGTGGGAGGCTGATAAAAATTAACATGGCAGAGGTTGGGGATTTAGCTCAAGTGGTACTGTACCAATCTTGGAAGCACAAGGGCCTGAGTTCGATCCCTAGTATCACACACACAAAAAAATTAACATGGCAACAAAAATATTTTCATTAAAACACTTGCTTACTTTGAACATTGATGTATTCTCACATATTTACCTTGCAATTAATTCTGTATATTTTGTGGACTCTTACACTGGTCAGCATGTGACTAATGCAAGGATGAGAAAAAGACACGAGGAACTTGGGTCACACAGAGGATGTAATTCTACTACAGTACCTGAGTTTAGGACACATTACATTTTCAGTTGTAGTCTTATCTTTTTACTTGGCTAAAGGTAACATATTTACAAAAGACTTTAAATGACAATCTGGAAGTCACAACTGGGAATTAGGATTCTGAGTATTGTTAATATTCTTTTTCTAATTGAAGTGTAGTGACATGCAGGAAAATGTGTGAACTATTAGTCTAAAGCTTGGCATCTTTTCACAAGCCAAATTTACTTGTGTCATTATTACCTTGATCAGAAACAGAAGCTATAGAAAAGATGATGAAGCTTTCCAAAGACTTTAAGAAGGTGAGAGTCTAAATGTAATCTCATTAGAGTAAACAAAAATATGAGATATTTAATGTCTGAATCTTAGAAAATTTTCAGTGATGAAATGTAGAGAATTGGTGATGGAGCCTGCAAATATTTTAATTACTTGATAAGAAATTATCTTGATAAGAAATTTAAAATATGATAAGAAATTTAAAGCATCTTGAGCATTCATGGAATTTTTGAATGACTGAATGTTTAACATTAGTAAAACATGAAAGAATTTTTATTCAGACAAATATTTTAATGGGAAATTCTGTGAGGTTTATGTAATAAAAATGGATTCACCTCTAAAATGGAATGAAAGTCCTCATGAAACCTCAGTGATCTTTATGTGTCTTTTTAATTTTCTCCTTGGAAAATTATGAACGCTGAGAACATCATGTCAGTCATCTGTTCCGGTTAATTTCACAGAAAGACGGGAATGGAAGCTCAGCAGATGGTATGACCTTTGCTCTTGGAATACTGCGGGTTAAGTCATCGCTCTGCAGGGACCTGTCTTTTTGTTTTAGCTCACAGAAGGCAGAGAAATGATTGGTCTCTGTTCTGTGTATCTACCCCTGAAGCAGAATGAGGGGGTGGCAAGAAAACTAGGCTGAAAAATAGAAGACATTCTTTCTAGTACAGTTCCTGTCGAATTTTGACTATAGGATTTAATTGTTTAATATTCTCAAAAAAACCATGAACTATTAGGGTTAAATCTTATTTTCCTTGGTACAACTATCTTGGCAAACTTCTTGAAAGTTTTTTTTTTAATTTTTTTTTATCTGAGTCCCAAAATGTTAGTAAATATTTTGGACTTTTAAGTTTTACATTCATAAAATGACAACATTTATCTCCAGCTATTGATAAGAATCAAACTCGATATTTTAAACTATGTTAGTTCTGAAATACTATCAAAATTATGGAGGTTGTGACTAATCTCTCTCTCCCTCATGTTTCCTGTTTCTTACTCACATTTGCCATTGCTGAAGGAGTACTTCATGTTGTAAGAAAACTCAGCTGTGGACTGATTTCTGCAGACTTGAACATATGCAGTTAGAGACTCAGCGGGGTACTTTTGTGTGTTAGATGTCGGTTTTGTTTTTAAATTTGGCTCAGCTGGTGTTCAGCAATTTCCAGGTGAAATACATCTCATTATCAACACGCTTCTGTGTTCAAAGCTGTTCCGTGTCAACATGGTTTGAATTAATTTTATTCTAAATGTTTAAAGGACTCTGCCTAAGCTTAAAGTAAATCTCCAGAATATAATCAGAAGTGTGATGTGAGCTATTATCTTACAACATAGCATTTTGGCTTCACCAGGATGGATTGTTGCTTACATTACTAGGCCTGTTGTATGGACAAAAGTTGCAAACCAATAACACATCTGCATAAATAGCTAAGTATAACTTCTCGGTGTTTAACTGTTTTACTCATCTAATATCTCAGTGTGGAAATATATGAATGGAAATACTATTTTTCATCCTTGTTTACATGCCTTACGGTTCTCCAATCATTTGCGGGTTTCTTTGGGAAACATTTGCTGTGAATTGTACTTTCATGATGTGCTACTGAAGGAGTTTTCTAACAAAGACAAGGAGGAAGTGCTTATTAACTTCATCCAGGCCTCTGGTATTACCTTCTTGAATCTCAGTGCAACTTTGCAAACTGTATTGCTTTTTTAGAGTTGAGAGGTATTTGATCTGAAGAATTAATTTACTATTGGTTCCGTACTTGATATTAGAGGACTGGAATTTGATTCAAAGATCAGGGACTTGTTTTACAATTTGTCTTTTGTTAATCTTGACCAGAGCAGATATAAAAGATCTATATAGAGTATCTCTATGCTGGGATAAAAAATAAACTCTCTTCCTGTGCTTCCTGTATTTTGTAATTTCTATGGTATGAAATTTGCATAAAATGTTTTGTAGTATCAAATAATGAATAGTTTATACCTTTGGAAGATGTTTTTATATAATGCATTATAATGTCATTTCAAAAGCACATGTATATGTGTATGAGATTCATAACTTACATATTAGAACATATGCAGTATGTATCATGTATAACTTACATAGCATATATGCTTTGTAATACATATGTGGTATGGATATATCCTAGGTATGGTATATCACAAATATACAATAGGAGATATAGAGTACAATGCTAATAATTTATATTTCTGTATGGTTGCATATACATGTTGAATATATAAACACATATGATCCAAAATAGTTAAAGTCTTAAAGTAGATGTTTAGAAGACTTTATATCAGCATGCTAAATTTTGGTTAAAAATGCAAAATATTTAAAGCCTTAAAACTTGAGCAACCAGTTATGTTTATGTTAATTCAAAAGCTGCTTCAGGAAACTTGGTTTATAAATGTATATACTTCCCAGAAAATTGCACATTGTTATTGTCTGTTAACTGCATAATCATAAGATTAGTAGTGTGAAATCATTTCTTTTTAAAAGCCTCCAAATAAATGTAAATCTATAATCAAACATAACAGTATAACTATCAACAACGCAATTGTAAGACACTCAAGGCGAAAGCCTTGTGCCATGTGCCGGCGGTGCCAACAGCACAGTCGGGTTTGTCTCGCCTCTGTGGCATCTCCCACTGTTGGCACAGGCCGGAGTGCACCGCAGCTCCATTCACAGAACCGCTGCTTACACGACACACTTGTGCTGTGGGATGGAGCACTCGCTTTAAATGGTGAGGCAAGAATAGAGTAGCTCTCAGTTCTTAAAGCTCAGGGGCAGTATTATCCAGTGACCTTTAAGGCTGTCTCATTTGTTCTTAAATAAAGTCCAGGTGCTTCCCTTAGGCCAGGGAAGTTCTGTGGGACAGGGCTTCATCTCTTTCTCTTCACTCCCATACTGCCCTGTGCTCCTCCAGCCTCCTTTCGCTTCTTCCTATGGGCTAAGTGTCCAACACGCTGTTTCTTTCCAGGAGTGTACTCGGCAGTGTGCACCTGTTAATAAGTCCAGATTCCACAAGTAATAGGAGCTTTTGCTTTACCTAGTTTCAGGGAAATACCATATTTAATTAATAACTGAAACACATTACTCTTGCTAAGTTGTTAGAAGGTAAATATGTTATCTTAAATATGTTATCTTCCTTTACTGTCTGTCCCCTGCCTAGAGGCAGAATTGAAAAGAAATGCTTTACCTAAGCAATAATTAACCCTCTAAGAGTCAGAGGTGAGAATCAAATGGTTCTTCTATTTGAGAACACCAAATATGCAGAAGTACCTTTAAAAGTTTTCTTTACCTGTAAAGATGATAGAAAAAAATATTTTTAGAATGCATAGATGTCTCCTGAGTAGCCCATGAACTGGCACTGGAGACTCTCTGTGTGAACAGGACTTCTTGTTAGGGTTCAACCATCATGAAGTACCCTGTTAAAGTGGTATCTATAGTGTGGTTCTAGTGAAAACTCTTATAGAGCCCCTGGTTGTATAATGCAACTCTAATCTTGTGAGCCTGGGACAGATTTTCTCATCACTCAGATATTAATCGAACTTTCAATATAAGAGATAGTAACATTGAATAAGTTAAAGACTTTAAGCACAACACTTGGCACACTGTAAATACTCAATGTTGGGCATTCTTTTTATTAAAAAGTTGCTTCAATTGCAAACTTGGTATTCCTTCTGGGAAGAAAAGGGTTATCTTCAGAACGTGATTTCATTGACCTCCTTCATGGGGTGGAGAAATGAGATTCCCCGCTCATGTGTGTGAGGCTAACATCAGAGAAGAAAGTAGTTCTAAGAGATTTAACATGGATTTGGAACCTTTGAGGAAGAACTCAGGCTAGCAAAAGGGAGACCAGGAAACTGGGGCTTGCAGAGAAACACAATGAGTAGAGGTGCTTTCAGGAGAAGAATTTGTGAAGGATTTTTACCAGCGGAGTTGCCTGGTATCAGCTCTAATGGCACAGTCATGCTAGCCCTAAAATTTAAAATAAGTCAATTTCTGCACATGTGGCTGGGGCGGTGCCCGGTGGGGCAAACATAAGGCACACAGTGCTGTGAAAGTCAGAGTGAGACAGAGGGTGGAGCGCAGAGAGGAGAAGGAGCCCCCTGCCCCACCCGGAAATGATCTTCGGAGGTCCACGGAGAGATACAGAGGTTCAAAGTATATCTGAGGTGAAATTATGCACTCTCTTTTTTACTTATCTTTTGAAAAATGGTGGCCTGATGCAGATGGGAGTTTGTAATAGCAGTTAATTTATGACATTACTAATGAGTAGGACAGTTGTTTCTGGAAAATAAGAGTAGGCCATACACAGCAAGCAGGCTACCCTGGAACTGGTCTTGGTAGACTAAGGACCTAAAGCTTTCAAGAACCCAGAGCTGGCCAGGTTAGGAGTCATTCCATTACCCTCAATTTTGGCTTTTATCTGTATGTAAGTTCTAAATATCTCTCTTTACCATCTAACTGTACTTTTCAACTTACAACTATTTATAACTTTTTCTCGAGCTTTCTTGTGAAACTCAGACTGCATGTTTTCCACTTCCCTGTTACATTCTAAGTTCAGATGCTCATGAGAGAGAGCCTAATTATACCAACTCATCTTTCTAACCCTGAATTGTAAGGGATCATCCTTGTGTCAGAATTTTATCAGCCATGAGTGGTTGAAACACACTGCCGCCAGAAAACATGCCTGGTATATGCTCTCTAATTAATCATATATTTTTGGGTGTTATTTATCCCCTAATGAATCTCTTTAGTACCAGTCGAGTTTGTGAACACGGGACACCACTGTACTGTTTTATTGACCAAATTTTTCTGGCCCTTAGAATATTTCAGAATAAAGAATTGTAGTGAATTGACCAGAACTCAAGTGACTTTGTTGAGTTTTTGTATCCTCTATGGAGATCATGAGCTTCGGTGGAAACTTGCTAATAAATAATCCTCTTGTGAAGACAAAATGAGTGCCACAGCCCAGTAGGATTATTCCCAGAATGAATGCTAAAAATAAGCAGGTAAACATCTGCATACTTCCCTGCTCCTCCTTTTACATGAATTGCAAGAGAGATGCCAGAGAATCATTATACATTTCCTGTCCTCTAAACAGAGCTCACGTATTGAATAACTGAGTGACAGGCAATCTGGCCTATCCATATGACCATATTGTTTCCATCCCTAATTAGCCTGGTCCTCACTGTGCTGATGAGGAAACAGATGCATGAACCAGCAAATTGCCTTCATCTCGCCTCTGAACAAAAAAAGGCACAGCACTTAATTGTCTCATTTGAACTTGGGCCATTCAGATGCAGTAAAGTGGAAATATTCAGGAAGGAAGCACTGTTTTAAAAAATGTTTTCTTTTCCTTTAGAAGTCACCACAGAATAAAGATTTGAATTATAGGAGTTTGGCAACTTTAGGTAAAAATGATTACTTATTAAAAGACTCAGAGCCAGTTGGTTCATTAATTGGCATGTGGATAATAGAGATAAATGCGACATGTTTGTGGTCCTGAGGGTCTGCTACACGTTTACTTTCCATGCCTACTTCTCAGTCAAATTAATTGTTATGGTTCCTTTTGCATTCTTTATCTGATTACATTGGAGGTATAATTTGGCATAGCTATCAAAGTGCCAGAAGTGTGGGGACGAAAACTTGTGCTAGAGAGAAACTAATGAGAACCAGTCAAGTGCCCTGACAGGAAGACACAGATGTCTTTCAACTTTGGATTCTGCCTTCCAGTCCAAACTTTGCAGCGCTCTGTTATTTTTTATTCATGTCTCTGTGACTTTCAGAACCTATCAGACTTTTGAGTGAATGTAATTGTTAGATAAGATTTATTGGATACTTAGAAGTTAGTAAGCAAATAATAAGTGTCTCACATAGATCATTTCATTTAAGTGGTATCGACACTATGGAATTTTATAGTTGAGGCAGCTGAGGCTTAGGGAGTGGGAAGACACAAGAATCTATGTTCTGAAACTGCAAGTAGAAGCAGAAAAAAGTAGTTAAAATCCTCGTGATTAACTATGGACTTCTAAGCATCACTTTAGGTTTTGCTTTATCATGAAGTAAGAGTTACCGTAAGGACATATGGCAGCTTTCAAAGGGTTCATGTTACACACTGAATTAAGTGATACAACAGATAGTAATAGTGTATATGCCCGTGGTTTTGTGTGTGTGTGTGTGTGTGTGTGTGTTTGGCTGAGGGATCTTTTTAACTTAGAGGGACAAGTTTCCAGACATCACTGATGAATTGGAGAGATAGGCAAACAGTCATTATTGCAAGTAGATATAGTGTGATTAATGTTTCTAAAAGTGCTTCTTGTTGCTTTGCAGAGAATGATGTGGGAAAAGACAACTCATCCTAGAGCCTCAGGTCAGAGGGGAGCGGGATTGGGCAGAATGGGATTAAGAAGGAACTGGGAGAGTTGAATCGATATCAATCTGTCTAGGATGAAGCCTTGATAATGCAGGCATTATTTTTATTTGATTAAAAAGACTCCAGTATCCTTTTGTTTGGAAAACACACTAATTTGAGAGACTAGAAACAGAGCTTCTTATTATATTGCTTTTCATCATGTTGTTTCTAAAATAACTTGGTATCTGCAGGTCACTATATTAGTTATGAATAATCCCTACTTTCTCCATTTCCATAAACTCATAGAAGATATATAACTAGGTAATAGTGTCATTATGGAAATAGTAGAGTTACCCAAATTGCATTGATAGGGGTTGCTTATTTTAACTTATTTATACAGATAAGGCTTACTGGGGAGGCAGCAGGTATGACATTTCTAACAGTAGGATAATGAGAAAAGTAAAACTTTTTGTGGTGTTTAGAAGCTAAACAGGTTTTATAGGAGACAAAGGTGTCAGAGAAATCACAGTCTATATAATATGCAACAGAAGAAAAAATAGTCTCTTATTAATAATGTCAGCATGTTAAAACCAGAGCAATAGAGAAGCATAGGACTCTGTTAAGCGAAGGGCTGTCACGATCACACAGGTTGTCTGTCTGTGAAGACATGGTGGGCAGGAGCTAGATGAAAGCTGGGAGCATGGATAATGAAGGAAAAGTAAGAATTAAGAAGATTCCCAGTCATAATGGTTTGAGTGCTTAAGAGATGCTGATGCTACTAACAGAATGGAGCCTTTTATTATAAGAACAAGAGTGGCTACATGTCATGGAGGGGTCTTTATATTTTGGTATGTTTCACTTAAAGCACGTGTGGACTTCCCTATCAGAAATCTATAACCTGGTCACTGAATGTAAGTATTTGACCCACTCGGTAGGGAGCAAATTCTTGGGGAGAATTTTGTGGATTTTGAAGTTATGAGAATGAAGGAGTCAATTGTGACCAAGAAGAGGGAATAGACAAAGATGGAACCCTGGAGGATTCCAAGATTCCAAGAAGCTTTACTAATAATATCTTTAATGCAGAACATAATTTTCCAAAGCACGTGCTCTAGTGGGCAACATACTGTGATGCCAATGATGATTTCTCTAGAAATTGTGAGATCCTACTACATACCCTCCTGGCTGGTCCGACAACACTAAAATCAGCTTTTCTCTGCCAGCACAATGTAGAGTTAACACCATTGTGAGACAGGCACAGTTACTAGGGAATTAGCTACTTTGAGTGTCATTATTCTTTCATGCCTCCTACATGCCTGTATTTTAATTAATAAACACTCACTCAATTTCTGTTTATGAAGTGCCATGTTTACTATATACTGTGTAATACTGAGTCCCAGTTTCACCAGCCATTTCTGAAGTATATTAGGCTTTTAATTGATTTCTTTATCAGCTATGTCTCATTTACTATCTTTTCTACTTAGAGCAATTAAATGGAAAGGGTATTATCAATAAAAGAAGTGAACAATTTTTATTTTTACATTCAATAATTTTCAAATTTTCTATGATTTTCAAATATCATGAAATACTTTTTTTTTTACAGTGTTAAAAGCTCCATGTAGTTTTTAAATATTCTGTTTGGTTAATTCCAAACATTAACATAAAATCTTATTAGGCATTCTTATGTCTTCTGAAGCAACCATTTCCTGAACTGATGAAAATTTCAGTTTTACTAAGATATAATAGTTGCACCCTTGTGGAGGATTTAGCTCAAGTGGTACCACAACTACCTTGGAAGCACAAGGGCCTGAGTTTGATATCTGGTACCCCCCCAAAAAAAATTATCTACCCATATGCCAAGATTAATGAGATAGTTTTTTATTTTCCACTTAATTTAGTTTCTTTGGAAGTTTTAATTTTTCTGATACATAAAAACATACAAATTTCCCATGTCTATATGGAGTATTCATGTAGTGTTTCCATACACATATATTGTTTAATTTTCAAATCAGAGTAAATGCACCATTGTGTCATTGTAAAATATTGAAAGATCTTCCTTTTATTTGACTATAAAGTACAGTATTATTACTATCTGCAGCCAGGCTAGTGTGGAATAACATAGGCTAAAGTTCATCCTTGTCCCAAATTAATAGTAGATTTTCCCCCCAATTCCAAAAGGAGTTAGTCATTTTTAGAGTTCTTTTGAATACACCAATCTCATTACTCTATTCATCGTTTTTAAGTATAGTTTATTGTTAACAATGTTTGAAAAGGGAATTAAAAATTAAGTAACTATCATTGTGTAGTATGTTGCTAAAAACTCCTTACTTAGCTATGGGAAAATTTATTTCATGGAGATTTTTCTCTTATTTTCTGAATTTAATTAGCACATTTTTTCCCCTGGAATCATTTTCCAGATCTCATGATGTAAAATAAATTTTCACTTTGTCAAAATGCATTTAGGGATCTGTTGTGCACTGATGCTACACTTTGGAAAATGGCAAGTGTAGAAACCTGTTTGTATATGCCAGCTTCTGCAGCAAGGATAAACACAACATGAGTCATTGTGTTTCTCTGTTGTGTTGATTTTAAATATAGTCAGTAAGAGCAATTCCCAACTCTTGAGCCTATCAGAAGGTGAAGTGATTTTAACTACACAATACTAATAATCCTGTTCAAAACTAATTATATTAATACTTAATACCTAACGTAAAATCAGTGCTGAGATAGAGAGTTTAGAAATTGGTAGCTCTGGTGTTTAAATCTAAAGTTCATTTGTACTTTACCACCATTTTAGAGTGCTACCTTATTACTTTTGTATGAATTTTGAATGATATATGGTGATTTGCACAGCAAAAATGTTCATAGCAAACTAGAGTATAAAAGGGAGCGTGGGAGGAGAAGCAGGGGATGGTTGAGAAATATTCAGGACATAACCAGAAAGTGACTGAGGTGAGGACAGTGCTGATTATCGAGTAGGGCCGTGTGACATTTCCGAAATGTCTCTCAGAGCTTCATGTTGTAAAGCTGTGGGTTGGGGCTGAGGCCACAACTGGAGGGATCTTGAAAGGGTGGAGCCTAGTGAACAGCCTTAGGTGCTTGCCGTTGCCTGTGAGCAGGTTTAGAGCCCTGGAGCGATCCCTTCTCTCTAGGCAGGTTTTTCTGTCATGTTGCCCAAAGTCACAGGGCCGAGTGACCACAGGCTAAAAACTTCGAGACCATGAAGCAGAATTAATCTTTTCTCCTCTAGGTTGATTTCTTCCACAATTTTTCAGGGGGAGAAAGCTAAGTAACACAGGACGTGATGAAGCCTGAAAGTGTAGGAAAGTAGAAGATGGAGAGAAACCTGTTTTAACAAAACGAGAGCTGGGTGCCAGAGGCCTGGCTTTGAAGCCCACATACGCTGTTCCTGTGTTTAGATGTTGACAGACGTAGGCAAGAAGAGTGTGTCACTCTAACGTTATTTCTGATAATAGACATGGACTGTGTCTGCATTCTAGACAGCAATGCTTGCTGAGCTTTTGCTGATTAAAATAGTGCCGACCTTCTGAAATATGTTGCTGTCTGCAAAAGTCACTATTAGTTGACCACCACTTGGTTTGTGTAAGGGAGACACGTTGAAAAGAGACCGATTCAGTCGGAGAAATTAATTTATTCATGGGTACAAATATACAAACTTCTTGGGAAGTTTTACTTAAAAATGTGGTATAGTTGTGGAAAAAGTGGAGCACGATAGCTTTCTTGATTTCAATGTAATAATTAAACGTTTCAATCACTCCTGACGAGGATGATTGGATTTCGGGATAAGAAGGAGAGTCATTATTCTGAGTCTTCCTGGGGGTTAGCGATACCCTCTCATGCATAACTAATCCCTGCGCAATCACACCAGCTAGTTAAGCGGAGAAGGCAGTTTTGTGTTCTGCCTCCAGAGGTGCTGACTGCTGACAGACAAGGGCCATGTGCAAGGCTTTCACTGGGCTGGAGCCGGGAGGAGCTCGTTCTGTCTCAGGAAAGGTTTGCATGCCAATTACCTTTCTTTTTATTTCTCCATGTTTAATATTTAGACAAGGTGATTAAGCTTAAATTTTAAATTTCTCGATGTTTTTGCGTGTATCATAAATGGGATGGTAATTCTGCTTTATGAAACGGACCAATTAATCACCTTTTGAACTGAGTCGTGAAGCTAATTGAATGAACCTGTCTGGGGACAACACAAAATAATTAGTTTGTGCCTCTCAGCTGTCAGTATTGTGGTATTATAATATGTCATTTTACTGCCAATGAGAACATGAATGCAAAAGGGTATTTTTTAGTCTATTAAATAAGCCCAATTTGTGTGTAAAGTTTAACACCTGAAAGAATTCACTGATTCAGTGGGAAAATAAGTTTACTGTTCATAATCTAGAAAGCATGTCAATAAACATGTCAATTATGGTATCATATATGGTATCATATATATGGTATTATGTATATACCATACACATAATCATACACACACATACAGATCTTCACATCCATGACTTCTGATTTGCAGGTTCAACCAACTTTTGAGGAAAAGCGGTTGAAAAAAGTGCATCTGTCTGAACATGTACAGACAAACCATTGCCTAAATCATATCGTTTTACAACTATTCATTGTAGTACATAATATAAATAATGTGGAAATTGTTTAAAGTACATGAGAAGATCACATAGGTCACATGAAAATAGAATGTGCTTGAGCAGCCTTCATACAACTATGCACACAAAGCATTTATACATTTTTTTTTTCTTGAGACACGGTCTCGCTTTGTAGTTGAGGCTGGCCCTGAGCTCACTATGGAGCCCAGGCACACTTTGAACTCAGCAATGCTCTTGCCTCTGCCTCCCTCATGCTGGGATTACAGGCCTGAGCTACCATGCCTGGCATTTGTGGTATGTGGTACTGATTGTTGGTGGGAGTGAGTCACCACACCCGGTATTGTTGTATGTGGTTACCAGGACCAAACCAGGGACCTTGTGCATGCCAGACGGGCACCAGAACCACTGAGCTAAATCTCTGGCCCATGATGTTTTATTTACCCAAGATCCTTAGCCTTAGTTCCCTTAGTGAATTTACATGTGCATATCCGGAAGAGGCAACTAGATTGAGCCTAAGGAAATGTCCTCTGCAGATCCAGTATATTTAATAACAAAGTAACTTGAAGATTCATATCACAGTGACATATATGCACCCATGTTCATATCAGCTCAGTTTGTGATAGCTCAATCTTCAAAACACCCAAATGCCTATGTACTGGAGACTGGATAAAGATTTTGTTTCAAACTAAAATGGAGCATTACTCTGCCATAAAGAATGATAAGTTTGAGCCATTTATATTTGAATGGATGTACCTTCAAGACATACTCATAAGTGAAATAAATAGGTCACAGATCTGTAAATACATATCTTTTCTCTGGTATGAGAAACTGAAGATGTAAATGAGCTCTAGAATGTATGGTAGATATTGTAAAATAGAAAATATTCAAAGGGAAATGGGGTTTAGGGGTAACAAAGGAGAAGAAAAAATATGGTAAAAAAAACGGGAAACAAAACAGGAGGCTGTAGCATGGGTGGGGAATGGGAAAAAATAAGAATTAAGTGGCTGGGGATTTAGCTCAAGTGGCACCATACCTACCTTGGAAGCACAAGGGCCCAAGTTGGATCCCTGGTACCACTGCCCCAAAAAGAGAGAATTAAATTGTGTCATAAACCGGTACAGTCTCAATGTTGTATGTGATCAGGATATGTATATATAATGTACCAATAGAGATTCAAATTATAAAAAAAAGTAACTCAAAGAATACAAGCTAATAGTGTCATTACTTGTGAACATAAAAGTACTGCATTGTGTTACTTTACTGTAACTTTGGCCCCGTACAAGGCTGCCTATCAACAATTTGTGCTTAAAAAACTTCTCTTATGATTATCTAGAAAAGCTAATTTGTGAGTGAAATGGTAGTTTTTAATAAAATTTAGAACTTCCCAGTAAACTGACAATTAATTGAGATATAAAAAAGAATAATTTTTAGGAGCTTTTAAAGTTTATTTTTATCTTTATTGGTACAATGTATATACACATCATGATCACACTCAATATTGGTAATTTATACCAGTATATGAGATGATTTTGTTTTTAAAAGGAGGGACATAGCTTGCTTATTTTTAGTCCACAGTCTAGCTCAGGCTTTTTATAGTCATTCAAAATGACTTAATGAACAGATTAATTAAATTCTTTGTTCTCACAGCCTTTTATTAAAAACTATACTTAATTTTGATACCTTGCTCAAGCACGTCTGTAAAGCTTAACATTTGGTTCTGAACTTTTTTCTTCCTCGGTTCAGCTTGTGACTTATATCTTGTCCTCACCAATTTCTATCTGGACGTACTAGTTCACTGTCTCTAGTTATGTCCTTCCTGTTTCTTGCCCTTGGATCTTCATTGTCCGATTCTTGAGCTGTCCTTCCCAAAACAGGATCTGAGTGACTCTTGCACTTGAAAATTCCAATCCCTGCAGAATCCAGTCAAAACTTGTAAACCCAGTCTTAAGGGTAGTTCATGATCTCTCTGGATTCTACTTTTCAGGATTTATCTGTGATGTATCTATAAATGATGTTTCTTTAAAAGTTCTATTTTATTTTTTAACATAATTTAATAATACATGTCAATGGGGTTCAGTGTAATACTGATCAAATCCAGCCTTCTTCTAGCTCCTCTTCCCACACATTCCCAGTCTCTGGCAATCACTGTTCTACATTCGTGTCATCACTTTTTTCTTTTCAGTACTAGGGATCCAGCTGAAGACCACTCTGCCGTTGAGCCACATTCCTATTGGGCTTTCACCTTGAGACAGAGGATTTCTGAGTTTCCCAGACTAGCCCAGAACTTGAGGTTCCTCTTTCTTAGTGTTCTGAGTGGCTGGAATTATGGGTACACACCACCACAACCATCCAGGTCAGCTTTTACCTTCCACATGAGGTAGAACTGTAGTATTTGTGTTTCTGGGCCTAGTTTATTTCATTTAACATACTGCTCTGTTTTCTTCCATGTTGTCCCATGTGACAGCATTTAATTTTCTGTCTGACTAATGTTCCATTGGGCATATATTTCACATTCTTTATATATTCATCTGTTAATGGGCAACTAGATTAGTACCATATTTTAGCTCTCATCAATATTGTTTCAGTACATGTGAGCATGTGCCCCTCTCTTTGGTATGCCCATTTCCTTTACTCTGTTTTCATATGCAGAAGATGAATAGCTCGGTCAAATGTTGAAGTATTTTTAGTTTTACTAAGGAAACTCCATTTGTTTGCCATAATGGATTTACTAATTTATATTCATAACAGAGTGGGTGAAACTTTTTTTTTTTTTAGACAGGGTTTTCCTTTGTAGTTCAGGCTGGCCCTAAGCTCACTATGTAGCCTAGGCAAGTCTCAAACTTTCAGCAATCCTCCTGCCTCTGCCTCCTGAGTGCTGGGATTATAGGCGTGAGCCACCACACGCAGCTACAAAGCTTTTAAAAATAACCTTTGAGATTTCTCACTGCCTAATGAAAATTGATTATTTGTCTGCTTTTATATGTCACTTTCAAATGACATTGTCGTTATTTATTTCCTCCCCAAACAATTTGCTATCTGAATGTTTCTGGTTGACAGCATATTATCACTATATACATTATATAATAGTTATCCAATAATATTTGTTGAAATTAATTGTGGAATTAGCTTAGGGAACTAAGGATTAAAGACAGTTTCTGATAAGTTCTCCTTGCATTTTGATATAAGATAGATAGTAATTATGTTGTCAATGGTTTTTATACCACAAACCACAATATTACCAGGTATGAATCATTAAATGATAATACAATAATATTACTGGAGTGCTCTTTGGAAAAATGGACAGACTAGTGTTTGAATTTTAAATTTCATCCTCAAAATTGAAACTGGATTTTGATCATAGGCTATTAATATAAATTGAGAAGAATATTGTATTTTAATTTTGGATGCAAGTGCAATATTAATACACACTGTCCTCTAGTACACTGTGACCACATCATTTTGAAAACTCTGGTCAAAGTAAAAGGCATATAAGGAGAAAACAGACTTCACTAAAAACTTTCAGATGCATTTTTGTATTTCATTATGATTATTAAAGATAAAATATATATGCACCCGAGATTTAGTTCAGTGGTTCCGGCACCTGCCTAGCAAGCGCAAGGTCCCATACAACAGTACCAGGTGTGGTGACTCACGCCCATCCGCAATCAATCCCACACACCACAATGTCAGGCGTGGAGGCTCACACCTGGAATCCCAGCACTAAGGAGGCAGAGGCAGGAGGATTGTTGTGAGTTTGAGGCTTGCCTGGGCTACATAGTAAACTCAGGGCCAGCCTGAACTGCAAAGCCAGTGTCAGTCTCAAGAAAAAAGAGAAGAGAAGAGAAGAGGAGAGGGGAGGGGAGGGGAGGGGAGAGGAGAGGAGGAAAGGAAAAAAGAAAAGAAAAGATAACTGATACATTATTAAATACATAAACCTGTATCTTTTAGGTTAAGGCAAAGAAGGTCTATTATACTCAACTTTGTATGTCTGCTACATTCAAAACATAGTTGTGGGTTACTTTTGGATAATACAGTATTGAATGTACTACTGGTGATTATCTTTTAATTTTGGATGGATATATACCTATTTTCTTTAACTGAAAAACATTGTTATCTTTAAAAACCCTTCAAAATTGTACCTCTTAAATGTAAATGGCATTATACTTTTGTTCTTTAATTATGAATTCTGAATTTAAAACTTGTAGGAGAATATTTATTTTTTAACCTTCATGATTAATCAACCCAGTATTCTTTTTTTTTTAAAGAGAAGATGATAACTGATGAAAGAAGCATCATGGTATTTATAAACAGCAGACTTAGTCTTTTTATACTTAAGAACAATCAGTTGAGAGTATAATTCTGTAATAATTAATCAGCTCTTGAATCTTTCTATTTCTTTTACCTGTCACTTAATCGTGCAACCTCTTTATCCTATCAGGTTTAATGCTTCAATGTTTTTACATTCATTTTTGATTTTTCTTATTTTCTGATAACTGAAATGCAGTATGGTTGTAGTGATTTTAAAGTAATATATATTAATATAGGTTGTTCTTAATGTGTGTTTCATTGTTGTACTTTACAGCAATTTCATCTTATGTTGGATAGTTAGAAGAATTCTTTAAAGTTTTTTCTGAAATTATATTGTCTTTCATTGCTAAAGGTTACTATGTAAAAATATCAAATTTAATTTGAAAATAATGCTTTAGAGAAAGTGAGTACGACAGGCTTATTTGATAAACCATTGTGTCCTTAGGAGAAAAACATTTGTGCTGGTTTCTACCTGATTGTTCGTTTCCAGCTTTCCTTCAAGGATGAAATAAACCTGAAATTTCAAACCAGCGAAAAAAGGTGACTTGGGGGAACAGGTCATTGTATTACATCTATATGAGATGAGAGATACTGTCTGTTTATTTCCCTACAGGATGCCTAGTCCTAAGCATGGTGCCTTGAGTGTGGTAAGTTCTCCATAAATATCTATTAAATAAGTATTATATTTTAATAATGCATTGTCTCACCCTTGTTTTGTTTGTATAAGATAACATACAAACTGATATTCCCTATTGCTTTGTAGCTAAAATTTCTATGATTCATTCTTTCTTCCATCCAGTAAAATATAAAAATAAATCAAAGTGCTAGGTATAGAACATTCTTTTTCTATTATGCTTTAAGCTTTCTACATAATGTTTCTTTGTCTTTTCCTCCTTGGTAATAAAAACCAGCAGTACATGTATACACACACACACAAACACACACACACACACACACACACACACACTTTTTCCCCCTACATTTTCAACAGCTATATGCAACTAGTTACTATAATACTAGTCCTTACAAATATAGAAGTGTTTTTTTTGGGGGGGCAGGGTCTTGCTTTGTAGTCCAGGCTGGCCCTGAGCTCACTATGTAGCTCAGGCAAGCCTCGAACTCAGCAATCCTCCTGCCTCTGCCTCCTGAGTGCTGGGATTACAGGTGTGAGCCACCACGCCTGGCTAGAATATTTTTTATCATTGCTAGAAGTTGTGCTCCTGGCTCAAGGTTTAGAGCCTGTTGGCTTCTTCTGAAACTTGGAAAATGGGAGTGAGAGTAGGATTAGGAGGGTGACAACAGATCTACCATGCTGAGTTCGAGGTGCCTGCAGATACTAGTGTGAATAAGCAGCTATGGATACAAATCTGTAATAGAGGCTGAAAGTCAGAGCCTGAGATAATCTGGGAAACATTTAAAGTTGAGGTTTGGGAATGATCAGAGCACGGGAGATATTTAAAATTAATAGAATACACAAAATCATCAAATTAGAGAGCAGATAATTGAATGACTGAGACGAGGCACTGTGGGGAAAAACCTGGGCACTGGACAATGACCTTTTCAAGTGTATCAGACTGTGGTGAGGCGAGAGAAGAGTGCAGCTAGGACACTGTGTGCGTGTGCAGAGAAAAAGGTTACGTACAGCTACGTGGCCCATTAAGCTGTGACTTAACTCCCACCTGAGGGGAGACCCATAATTTCCATAATCTATTCATCAGAGACCCCAGTAACCATTCTCAAGGTATATTGCAATTGAGTTCTTGATATTGACGTCTTGCCTTCACTTTTAAGGTGCGTATCACGTTTCCTCCTGAAAATTATTTGAGACATTGATGGTTTTTTCCCAAAGTTTTATGATATAAAAGCAGAAGAAAAATGAAAACCCAGAGAATTGCAAGTCAGAAAGTCTTAACCAAAAATTGATTTCAACCACTTCCCTTTGTGAAATGTAAAGACTTTGAGAGTAGGCATGAATGCGTGCGTCTGTTGGCATGCCGTCCGTACTACCTGCTTTCCCTGCTCCCGTGACAAGGGCGTGAAAAATATGATTTTAACAGATTGTGGTTATATGTACCCAAAGTGAAAATTTTGATTAATGGGCTGTTCTCATAAAAGAAGCGTGGGAATCATTAAGCTATTTTAAAAACAGCTAATGTAGCATTTATTGCAGAAACAATTTCCACCTTCCTGCAGTAGCTCACAAAACAAAAGTGTTCATATTCTTATAGAGAGTCCAACAATGTCTGTGCTTTATGCGTAAATATTCTCTGAAACATATCAGTGTAGAAGGGGAAAACCCTCAGATAACAGCTAGCTTTTCAAATGGACATCTTCATGCTAAGTCTTCATTGAGTCTTTCAACCTGACAGCATGTTTGGGATTGTGTGAAAGAGAAATCATCTTAAATTAATCTGTCTTCTCAGTGTAAGATAAATTGTCAACTTCCCAGTACCTCATGATGGTAAGTTATAGCAGTTGAGGAATATAGTATTGTATCTGTTGACATACAGAAGCTTTGCCATTCATACATCTAGGGATTCAGGAACAAAGACAAAGATCCTTCCTTGAGTTTGCTGCTCTACATCTGAAGAGTGTGACAGGTTGATACAATTAGATTTAAATATCTTAAACAGGAATAAAATCCATGGCTCTACATTCTCATTCCCTGATTGCTTTCAGCAATGTTTAAATATGTCTCTGTGATAGCTAGAGCACTTTTATATCTCTACAAACACAACAGCAAAAGGCCCTGATATAATATTCATATGCAAATATTAAAAATTATACCTGTGTTATATGCAGAGGTAACAAATTAGTGATCACAAATCTCAGAAAAATATAAGAAATTAGCCTAATGACATTTTGACAGCTATCAATGAAATGATTATTTTTGAATGAGAATCCTACATTTAAAAATTGAACCTAGTAAGTACAAAGGTAATAAGTTCCTTGCTACTCGACATTCTTGTATATATTCAGTCAGCGAGCACAGTTGGTGGCCAGGCACCTGCACACACTTCCATTATTTAAATTATTGAAAGCAGATCATCTGTGTGTCACTTTGGTGATCTTGCTGGAGATCCTTGGCCCATCTTTTTGTCATATGGGCTTTATGTGGGAAACCAGTGTAAGTTGTTCCTTTAAAAATAGACTTTTAGAGTCTATGGAGGGGTAAGAGGAAGGGAGCATGTAAAATCCATGTGGTTTTGGGCTGGATACTTTAAATCATCATATACACTTTTGTACTCCCAGTATCTCATAGAAGCCCATCCTGTGAAATAGATGGTTATAATGCTGTTTTCTAACTGTGGATCTTTAGGTCTGACTAGTGAAATGATTTGCCCTTAATGAACATTTCAGAGTAAGAATATGAGCATGGCTTGACTTTGTTTTAGGGTTTGTTTTAATAAGATAAATTAACAAACATAGTAGAACTAAATTTTATTATAAATATATGTATATGCTGATATATAATGTTATATCTTTAATAATTGTTCTGGAGCACTATAGTATAATTGTCCTATCTTTTTATCTGTGTTGTTATTATTTAGGCTTATAGGCTAAATAATATAGGCTTCCTTCATAGAAAACATGTCAGGTTTAAACTCTTTTCATACATATTAATATATGTAAACATGTAAATATTATTTTTAAACAAGTACATTTTAATGAATTAATGCAATACCAGATAATGTTCTCTCTAATTAAATGCTCATTTGCCTTTTAACATCCTCTCATGCGTTCCTATAAAGGCATCCTGAGCTATTGTTTAATTTCACTGATTCATATACTGCATTAGCTCAGAAAGCTAAGTTTGCTCTGTGTCTGGGTGATATTCACTTCCACGTTTGAATGTACATAGTGCCTTGTACACATCTGTTATTTGGAAAATAGTCCACATTACAGACACAAAGTTTCCTCCTTTCTCATCCAAAGGTGTCAATAATTAAGCTTTGTTTTTCCTTGTTTAAAATCATTGTTTCAAAGACATCATGCAATATTCTCTTCAGAAGACTGACACTGTCACAAGTCTTTAAGTCTCTCTAGAGGTTGGAAAGTGCATGTGTGAATAAAATGTGCAAGGTCAATAAGCTTTGAGAACCTTGGTTAAGTTATTCCCTCCCATCATCCTCCCCCTTCATTCCACACATAACTTCCTACCCTCCTCATGACATTTTTGCCCACCCCTACCCATTTATTTCCTACAACAAGAAGAATGATAGTAGCTGCCCCTGATAAATATGTGAAAAAGAAGTGGATGTTCACATCCCGTGCAGTGTACCCCAGAGGTGCTTCAGACAATCCTGCTTTTGTTCTGTGCTATTGTGCCCCATGCTTTCTCTTTTGATGCAACCTTCATTTCAACCAGGCTGCCCTCATGTAAATCCAGCAGGCTTTGTAGATATGAATAGCTGTGCCCTGTAGCAACTAGGCAGAAATGAAAGGAATGTAGGCCTATGTCTGAAGTATAGTGTTTTCTGAAATGGTTGAAGAATAGCTGCACTTAAATGTTAGAAAATATCGTGGCCATTACTACAGACATTGGAGTTAATGATTTTTCAAGTCGGTTATGTTTCTTAATTAATGGTCTCTAGTTTTCCTTTAACTTCCTTACCTAGCACTGTTGGTTTATTTTAAAAGAAAAACAAACTATTCGAGATAAACTAGGTATCTTAATTTCAATACTAAGTCAGAATTGATTAATCAAGAGAAAAACAAAGATCCACTTTATTTTAATCCTCAGATTACTGATCACTATGCAATTTGATTTTTATTCTGTGTGATGAGTGTTGCTGAAGATAGGAAAGCCCTTATGTGGGGGAGGCCATGTTTTTAGCAATTCAATACTCAGTTTCATTTTGAGATATTTTAAATCACTGCCTTCTATTTGATTTCTAATATTCTAAACATGTGGTCTATGATTTTTTTCAACATTATGGAACATGGCTAGAGGTCTGTCTTAAACTTTACTTTTGTAAACACATCTGAAACATCAACTTTGAAATACTTTCTGACTATATCACAGAAAATGTGTGACTGTTCATGTACTGTCTTTGGCATAGTCTTCAACAATTGTATGGACACCATGTAGAACTTTTTTTCTTTTTAGAGTTTAAATTTTATTTAAGTGATTCTGGAGAAAAGTTTATAAAAGTAATGTGATAGTTTCTAAGTAAAAGCATGTTTGGAAAATATTTTCTATTCTCTTGATTTACGTTTCAGCTAAGGATGTTTTAAAAGTTTCTGACACATTTCCTTTACCTAATGATTAAATTCATCGGGGGGAGTTAGTATATGTACTTAACACATTTTAATTCAATTCTTTCCTTCCTTTCCATTCACTCCATCTCTAGTTCCCCTTTCTGTTTTTAATATATCTTTTCCTATTTCATATTATTTTTATTTAATTCTTTACATTACTTTGAGTTTCCTCATCTAAGAGAAAGTGTGCATTATTTAGCTTTGTATGTCTGATTTACTTCACTTAACTTTATGGTTTCATGATGCATCCATTCCTATAAAAAAACTTAGATTTATCCTTCTTTATGAGAGAATAGCACTCCATTGTGTACATATACCACATTTTCTTTGTCCATTCATCCGTTGATGGAAGGACGTACAAGCTGCTTTAGAGACTTGGCTATTACGAGTTGTGCTGCTATGATCATGAGTATGCACATACCACTGTCATACGATGTCTTTAACTCTTTTGGAAGATTCTTAGGTCAGCTGAAAGATTATCAAAAATAACTCTAATTTTAAAAAGAATTCATAATTTTTTAATAGAAGAAAGGTATAGTGAGAATGATATCTGAAAAGTTGGAAGTGGTTATTTTCTTTTCTTTTCTTTTTTTTGAGACAGGGTCTCGCTTTGTAGTTCAGGCTGGCTCTGAGCTCACTGTGTAGCCCAGGCAAGCTTCAAACTCAGCAATCCTCCTGTCTCTGCCTCCCAGGTGCTGGGATTACAGGTGTGAGCCACCAGGCCTGGCACTGTGGTATGTGGTATTGATTGCTGGTGGGTGTGAGTCACCACGCCCAGTATTGTATGTGGTTACCAGGGATCAAACTCATGACCTTTCCTTGAGAGGCAGGCGCCGGAACCACTGAGCTAACCCTCTGGCCCAGAAGTGGTTATTTTCATGAATAGATGTATTTGTAAAAGTGGTAATCACAGTTAAGTTAAAAGTTTTTAATAAGAAAAAATTAGTATGACCAAAATTAGAGTCAATGTTTTCCTAAAGAATAACATCATTTATGTATAGTCTTTATGTATCTCTTTCCCTTTTATAGTCTCTAAGGAAGAATTCATTTCTTCTCTTCCAGCTTCTGCTGGCTGTCTGTGTCTTTGCTTATGGCACTGTGCCGACAGTCTCACCCATCTAACTCTGCTTTTGTTTTGACATCTCTTTCCCTAATTCTGACCATCTTGCCCTTCTTTCCCCTGAAAAGGAACTCATGTGTTTATATGAGGCACACACAGAAAATAAAGGATACTTTTCCTTCTCAGGCACTGCAACAGCATTCTATCCATAAAATGTCTTTTTCCAGATAGGATAAGATAGGACACATTTCAACACCTGGGATGTGGCAACTTTTGGCTGCCATCATTCTTCCTACAAGAAATTGGATTCCAGACTTTCTTTAACTTCCCTTCCTATTTGTGCTATTATTGGCATTGTTCCCCTGACATTGGCTGGGTTTGTAATGAAATCTGTTTTAGTACTTTTCAGGCTCCCAAAAAATAACTAGTATTTCATGATCACCACTGAAGGGTTACAAGTAATTTGTTACCGTTTTTTAAAAATGATTTACTCCTCTATAAATGATTTATATTATAGACAAGTTATTCTCATATGTTATTCTCATTCTGCCAATGGTTTCTTGAATGGGAGAAAAGGAGTAGATTTATAATATACTTACAGAATGCACATATCTTTAAGCAACATTAAATGTCTGAGGTGGGTGTATTATATACTAATGGCTAGAATTATAATTTATAGTAGTTAAAAATTTGTGATAGTGGAGATGTTCATTCAAGCTTGGTCTACCTTATAAAAATATGTTATGCTCTTTAATGTCATATTTTATGCTGGTCATGGGTGAATGGACAGAATTAGTACTTTTTGTCCTTCTAGGTCAAAAGTGAATATACTAAGAATGGCTAAATAAACTACAAAGAGACTTAAGTAAATAGAAATCATGATAATGACAATAAATAATATAAAACTCTGAAGTATATTAAAACAAGGATGGAAAAACATGGTAACAGTTATAATTTCTGGTTATAGTTATCATTTTTATCTCATTAGAGAAAGGTCTATTATCAATACAACCTTAATTTTTAAAACAGAAATGTACACTTGGGTTAACTTGTCTTTTGTTTCAATACATTTTACTTGTTATTAGATAAATTGTGGGTGTCGTTTTCACAAATTCTCAAGAATAGCTAGTGTCAGAGGAACTTTGAACCCCTTCTTGTCATCAAAATTTCACTAGTCAGTTGACACTTATTATTGTTAGCTAAATAATTTTGTTAATGGCACTTTAGTAGATTAATGTGTGATTTCATAAACTGGAAAACACTACTAAGATACAATTAATTGGTGTTTTTCTTTGACACAGCATCTCACTTTGCAGTCCAGGCTGGCCCTGAGCTCACTATGTAGCTCAGGCAAGCCTGGAACTCAGCAATCCTCCTGCCTCCAGCTCCTGAGTGCTGGGATTACAGGCGTGAGCTACCACACCTGGCAGTATTGGTGTTTCTTTCAAGCAATACATAATGATGTTCTGTATACTATTCAATTATAATATATATATATATAATATGTATAAAATATATTTTTTTGCAGTTGGCAAATAAATCTGGTCATTTTTTTTGTTTTGTTTTTTGAGACAGGGTCTCACTTTTGTAGTTCAGGTTGGCTCTGAGCTCACTATGTAGCCCAGGCAAGCCTTGAACTCAACAATCCTCCTGCCTCTGCCTCCCGAGTGCTGGGATTACAGGCGTGAGCCACCATGCCTGGCACTGTGGTATGTGGTATTGATTGCTGGTGGGCGTGAATCTTCATGCCCAGCATTTATGCGGTTACCGGGGATCGAACTCAGAACCTTGTGCTTGCAAGGCAGGTGCCGGAACCACTGAGCTAACCCTCCGGCCCCTAAATCAGGGCATTTTAATAAGTTAAGGGGAATATGAGAAAGGCCAGCTCTATTTTAAAAGACACAAAAAGAAAAAACACATGCATACACACAATTGGTACTTAGATGGAATAGAGATAAAATAACCTCATGTGCATTCAGAGGGTAGAAAAGTTTGAGACAATGGAGCTAAACATGAAATAGCAAAAGTGAATGTAACCTCAGTGGCCACAAGTGCTAAAACCCAAATGGAAAGAGAGTCTGGACACATCAGATGATGTAAGGACAAATCCCCAAACCAAAAGCTTAACAGCAATTAGAGATAAAATCCTGGGATGGATAAACACAATAGAGCTATTATAAAAGAAAATATACTAGTGTCATGAAAGAGATTTTTTTTAAATGCTGTAACTGCTTTCAAATAACTGATTCCTACAAAGAGATCTCTGAAGTTTTAAGGCCATTATTTTGGTTCCTAGGTTTCTCCTGGGATACAATATAGCAATTCCATGGCTGGTGTTTATGTACAAATAGAAGATGCTTTTTCTTATGTTCATCATTTCCTTTTCAAGGGAAAGTTATATGTTCATAGGAAGAGACAGAAAAAAACATACTCACATTACGGTACCAGGACCCATGGCTCAACTGAGGAAGGATAAGGCACATGGCACAGGACTTTTTATCCATTCACTCTTCTGCTTTATAGATGAAAAATGGTAGTGTTCTGTAACATCTTGAATAACTAGCAAACGAGATGAACCCTTTGAATGATGTTTACATTTGATTTTCTTAATTATATTGGAATTTCTTTGGAGTACGTCTGATACCCAGTTTATGCCTATAACTCTGCCTGTCTTTTCCCTTGGATGTCAGTTCAGTTGAATACACAAAACAGCAGGGACAGAGACTTATCCTGAAGTTTGCATTAAAATCCTTATGTATTTTTTTGAAGGGTACTGGGGATTAAACTCAGGACCTCGTGCTTGTGAGGCAGATGTCAGAACCACTGAGATAAGTCCCCAGCATCCTTACCATTTTTTGCTGATGAGAACTAGTTACAATATTTTTTCTTTTTCTTCCTCTGCCTCCTGAGTGCTGGAATGACAGGCATGAGCCACCATGCCCGGCTAGTTAAAATAATTTTTATCTTGGAAATCATGATAAAGAAACCACATGTTAGTTCGACCTTCTTAAAACAGTATCTTTTGAGTAAATCAGTTACTGAAAACTCAGGAGCCATTGGATTTGAACCTGAAACACGACACCTTAATATAAAATTCTACATGGCATTGAATTCTACTTCTTGACAAATAATAGTGTGATTGAGTGATCATTTCTCAAGATGTACATAAGAATTAAAATCAACCCTTCTATACCCCTGCTGGGAATATACCCAAAAGAGCTTAAAAACTCACATTGGAAAGACAGATGTACACCCTTGTTCATAGCAGCTCAGTTCGTGATAGCTCAATCTTGGAAACAACCCAAATGTCCATCAACTGGAGAGTGGATAAAGAAGATGTGGTTTTTTTACAAAATGGAGTATTACTCTGCCATAAAGAATGACAAGATCGATCCATTTAGGTGCAAATGGAGACGTC